>JASAND010015456.1:0-44305 GCA_030248195.1 Trissonchulus latispiculum
TACTACTGACGGCTGCACATGGCTGGAAGGCAGCTAAGATCTCAGTACCCGATATTTTTTTGACCACACCCATGCTCTATATCCTCGCCAAAAAGTAGGCCAATCGGACAAAGTCGGGGCAAACCTTTAGCAGCCCTCCCTTAAGGCTTTAAATTATATAATCCTTGAACGAGTTTCCTATGTCCCATTACTCTATATGTAGAAGGCGAAATTCAGGAGGAGGAGGGGGCGAACCGGCAGCAGAAGGACCCCGAAAGACCAAACTTATATATGTGGTTTTTGCCTAACAACGGAAAAAATTCGGAATCTGGAAGGGGGAGTGAGTAACGGGGCGAGCTGCAGATGCAAAGGCTAACTCGCCCAACACGCTCTATATATACTCTGTATGAAGCCAAATTTACATGAACTTGTGCTTACAGTCAGTACTTAAATACAGAATTTACTGGTATGAATATTATCGTAGCTCAATAAATCCACACTGGAAAAATAAATACAATCTCAGCAAAAGGAAGCTTGGAATCGTAAGAAAAAATCTTTACTAGAAATGTCCCCAGTACGTAACAGCTGGTGCGTTACAAACAGCTTTCCTAAATTGGACTTTTCTTGGGAAAATCCTTTTCACCAAGCCATCATTTATATATTTGCTGAGATGTCAAGTTCTCATGGCGAAAGTCATCTAGTAATGTTAGGATTTCTAAAGCATTTTTTACACCACAATCGACGGGCCAGACTGTTTGCTTTCATTTGAAGATGAGTAAATACATACGAAAACCACCAAAGTTAAGTTATTCTGTAATCGTTGCTTACAATAACAGTACAGGTTAAGCATGCAAAACTTTCAGGCTCAGTGTGGTGAAACAGTGGTGATGATCTTCACTTCAGCTCAGGCAAGACATGAAAGTCATCTGATACCCTCGTGTCTGTGGCTTTCTTTTTCTTGAGCTGTACAAGTGCAAACGAGCATGCAGAGTTGGCCCCGTTAAAATGTTTGCTGATTTTTAGGTGTTTTTTGTGTAAAAACTGTTAAAAATCACTAAAAAATGACTACCTAAGTTTAGGTATTTTAAGCTAAACTAGCAAAACATTTGTTAAAAATCCGGCGACACCGGATGTTTTCGAAAATAACAGGACAAAAATCGTAAAATTTGGCCACTGTTTTGGCTTCTAGTGGGAGGTCGAGATTTATGGGGGAGGCTCCTTGAATGGGTGAACCTTCCGAATGGGTCCTCCCCCCAGCAGAGGTAAGCCAGTCCGGTCCCAGACTGTCATACCCGGATCCGTCCAGATCCGGAATCCAGGTAATACTTCCATGAGGCGAAACTTGAATAATGGTTTAGAATAGTACAAGATTATAAATGAAAGAAAGAAGGATGTCACTACAGCATCCCCCCCACGAAAAATTCGGGGATAAGGTGGGGATCGAACCCACAACCTTTGGCAGATCTAGGCCAAAGCTCTACCGATTGGGCCACCCAGGCACAATCGAACCAAGCTTAAGTTTGAATTCGAGAATTCTTAGAATACACAAATATATAGTATAAAGATTTTGATGCTACGATAATCAGAGCAGCCGAATCCAGGCAAGACTTTCATTTATGACACAATAATGTCCGTTTTAACACGTTTGTTTTCTGGACCCGGATTCTAGCAAGGTTTGGGCCCGGAACCGCTTGCCAACTCTGCGAGCATTGCCCACACTTTTCGCACAGATTTCATAGATTATAATGCAGTAGTAGCGAGGGTAGAAAGAATTTCTAAGGGAGAATTTCTTGTCAATGTGCTCAGCATCTGTAATGTTGTTTGAGGTCGGCCTAAGGAGGCCGCCGGCCGACGACTTTCGCTTGCCGGCCGGGATACAAATCAACAGTAAGAAATTTACAATTTATAGCAAGGTTCACAAAAAAAATCACCCCGAAAATTCACAAAAAAATCACCCACCTAGACGGCTAACAACAAGCCGCAGCCGGAAAATTTTTTGCATGGTAATAGCCACAAGTCCCAACCCTAACATATATAAGTTTGGCTGCCGAGGTCCAACTCCTCCGACTAGGGTGCCCAAAATAGTCGACCCACCCAAAATCGGACCCTCGGACAACTCCGGACCAAAATTGAAATTTTTGCTGGTACTCACTATGGACTTTGCGCAGCTACCCCATATTATGCATGTGACATGTCCTAACTCTAAGCTATCCAACCATATATTGGATTCCCTGCCATGTCCTCTGGGTTCGCCACCGGCGGGTGATTTTTTTTTTGTGAACAAGTTCACAAAAGAAAAATCACTATCAACTATTTATAAAATGCCTCTGGGGCAACCGCTAGGGTAAAACTAATGCCAAATTCGAGCTCAGCTACCCGGAAAACCTATATAGAGCATGTTTTAGGTACCTCAACCCCCTTCTGACAGACGGTCCGGCCGATGGACCCGGCCCGGACCCTCCGGACCCAGGGGGTGGTCAGGATCACCTATCTGGGCAAACGCTACCTAAAAACTAATGCCAAATTTGAATTCTACGCACCGAAAAACCTATATAGGCGAGTTTTTAGGCTTCTGGGGCCTTGAAATAAAATTTTTGGTCAGTCACGTGACCCCGACCCAGGTCACGTGACCCTAGGCCAAGTCACGTGACCATTCAAGATTCGAAATTACTCCGCCAAATTGTTTGCTCTGTGCTTACTAGAGCAATAGAACACAAAATAAGTGGATTCCTAGCTTCCTGGTATCAATAATAAAGGTCAAGCACATTGGCCTGGGTAGCCACTTTGGACCCGGGGGCCGAGAACCAAAATTCGAAGTTCAGCCTGTGCAAAAAACTTTGGGGTCCAAATTTTTTTAGATAATAACACTATGGACTATGCTCTATTTATGCATGAAAAGAAAAATTTCCTAGCCATATCCTGAGATCAGATCCGGTGATTTTTTTTGTGAACAAGTGATTTTTTTTGTGAATTCGTTCACAAAAAAAAATCACAAAAATTTTTTATTACTCACGCTACATGAGGGCTACCGGCATGAAATTTGCACCATATGTAGAGGGGGTCACTGCCGTTCCATACGTACCAAAAGTTTTTCGATCGGACTTCATTTGCGAAATTGCCAGCAAAATTTCGATTTTTGATTTTTTTTGTGAACCTTGCTATAGAGCAACTACATAAGCTTAAAATGAACTGCAAATCTGAGTTTTGTCTGGTTTGTACACGTACAACTAACTACGTTTTTCAAAATACCCGAAAATCAATAACTTAACAGTGATAATAGCTGCACTGCCAAACTGCTCCAGGCCGCCCAAATCCGACATACGGGTTCACCGACCGGCCTCAAACCAGAGTTGGACGCGGGCCGAAATTTGCGGCCACACCCGCCCCGCAGCCCGCACTCAAATTTTCGGCCCACACAGGTCCGGCCCGCGGCCCGCACAATAATCGCGATTTATGTTATGAATACTATCCAATGTGTATAAAAAGTTGCATTTTTAGTTAAAAAGTTTTAGTTGCCTCAATAAAAACAATTGTGAATATTTTGCTATCAAGAGACTAGCCGCAATTTTACAGAAATCCTCACAATTTAGCCTAATTTAATCAGCACGTCATTTAGTTATTTCTCTAAATCTGTAACATGCTAGAAGCTTTACTGCCTTTTAATACTACGATGTAATCAATACTGTACTGTAAGTATCAATACGGATATACTGTAAGTATCACAGTATATCCGACACCCAAGTAAAATCTAGCTTAATATAATCCAGATTACGTCAATCGTACTAAAAACTTCAAAGCTGATCAGAATTCTGAACATACCTAGAGCGGTCCATTTCGGAATCCCACCAACAGTCAATAAATTCCAAATGTAGCGTAAATAAGCCGTAGAATGCTGCTCAACAGGCAATCGCTACCAGAAACAAGCAATTAGATGACACACTAGCGTTTGCAGGGGAAAGGCAAGCATTTTACTATTGCAACACTGTGCAAAAAGTTATTTTATTGCCAAAATCAAGGAGCGAATCTCCGCAAATACAAATGGAAAACCATTAAACTCCACAGTATGACACAAAGAGGCAAATAATTGCACCCTCCCTGAAAATGCAAGTTCCACTATTAAAACTAAACACATTACACTAGAATGACGAATTGGTGTAACAGAATACAATTGAATTGAAATTCAAGTCTTTTTAGCTAGCAAAACTCAAATATATCAATCAAAAACCCGGAGTCCACTTATTTTTGAGAGAACTGACTCACAGGCAAAAGCCCGAGCAAAAACCCGTTCAAAAACGTTACATTTCTACGAAAAATGACAAATTCGCAGAGGCTGAACACTATCAGAAATATTAACAAACCTTTTTGAATGTTTCTCACCTAAATTTAAATTTAATAATTTAAATTAACTTCACTTAACGTTTTAGAGAACAATCGTAAAAAATTACACTAAACAGAACCCTTGACTAGCAACATGACCAGTATTAACCCGTACTACTACACCCTTTAGAAGTTCATGGTTTTATTCCTATAACTTACATCCTACACAAAGCAGTAAAGACGTCAAGCTATATACACATGTTATACAAGAACTAAAAGACTATAGCAACTGAAGCTAGGCTAACAATGCCAACCAAGGTCTACAACACTAATAGCCAAGCCATATATGTATATACTTGGCTAGATTCCAAGTAAAAGAAAAGAAAAACCTCAACCCCAAACATAGCAAAAGGATAGACCCAAAAGCCTAGACCCAAAATGGGACTGCTAAGTTAAACAGCTTCTATACAGGATCAAATAATTAATGCCTGGCCGTCTTAATATTTCAAAGGCAAGCTGTTTGATAATGGAGTAAATTAAGGCCATTGCTACCAAAAAAACTGGGGACAAAAATGGAATGGATTTTTAGTTTTTTGAAGAAAAAAGCAGAAGATTAATGGCATTATCCATGTGAATGTTTTTTTCAGTTTTGTATTACACAAAGGGCGCTGTTTTGCCGGGGAAAATTATAAATCACGTTAGTCACTTTAAATTGGCGTCAAAAACAGAAAGGCAATTTAGAAAAAAACTGAATTGAACAAACGCTCACTCCGAACACAAAAAGAGCCGCCACAATAACAGAGAATTTATCACAGAAAAGAAAAACTGTTTCAATGTTGCCACAAACTTATTATACGGTATATAACAGTCCTAAGGTAAAGGTAAAGTGACCCCTGGAGAGAGAACTCCAACCTATAGAAGGTTATAGGGTGCCGGTGCTTATCTCCGGATTCTCAGCCCGAAGCCAGGAGTGACAACTCGAATGTTGACTACATCTGTGGAAAGGGGGCCAGCCCTTCATCAGGCATTACGCCAGAACACAGACTCCTGTTACCTTCCCACCGCAGTGGTACCCATTTACCGACCAGTTAAGGATAGACAGCTGGGTTGGCTGGAGCCCACGGCGAACCGATATGTGCTTAGTCCCTTGCTCAAGGGGATTTGCGAAAGCCTTGTGGCAGCGGGGATTCGAACCTCGGACCGTCGGATCTTTAGTCGAACGCCTTAACCACTCGGCCATCGCGGCACTACAGTCCTAAGCTGTCTAACTCTTAGTTTAAATGACAGACGGCAAATAACGATAAGGGTTTGGCAACATTTTTCGGATAAATTAAAAAACTTAAAATCCATTAGTTATTATATTTCGCAAAAATGAAGTAATCGACAGGAAAACATATTGCCAGCAACAAGGGCATGATATATTTTATGCATGTCCTTTTAAAACTGATAGTGTTATTCTACGAAAGTGGGCGGGGGCCCATTCATGCTTGTTTTGCTTAAAATTTATTATTTTATTCTATGTATACAATATGGAAAGCAATCAGTGATAAACGGCGAAAAAATCACGAGAAAACTTTTTGTTTTCCGAAGTCTTTTGGAAAGGCATAATCTGATAAATTGCAAAATGCTTTAGAACTCAGCAATAAAATTCAGAATTCTTTCACATTATTTTTTCAATTTTAGAAAATTTCAAATCCTCTAATTGCTCTCTGCCGATCGTAGCCATAATAGTAGTCAACTGTAATTATGCAGAATAATTTTAAACTCTAAATTAATAGTAAGTATTTCTGGTATATAATCAGCACTTTTACAACCTTTTCTGCTATCTGATAGATTACTACAAAAACCCAAAGCTACAGTAGTAAGAAAATGCAAATTTTAATTGTAATATTTTTGATAATACTAAATATGACACGTTGAAATAACTAAGTCAAAATGTTTCCTTATAACTACACCATACATAGGTTGACTTCAAGCACAGCCTAACGTTTAAACTAAGTTGGCGTGGAAGGAAGGTATGAATAAAGACAAGGAAAAACGGAAAATTAGACGACAAAGTTGAACACAGAAAACAGAATTCATTGAATTAGTTGACTATTTTGTTTGTACAAATTCGGAAGTAATTACAGTGAACTTAAAATTTTTCGATAGGGTCGGCTCGGCTCGGCTCGGAGTTTCAATTCTCCGGCTCGACTCGGCTCGGCTCGGGAGAAATTGTTGCCGGCTCGGCTCGGCTAGGCTAGGCTCGCAAGCCGAGCCGAGCCGAGCCGCGAGCCAAAATCCTCATCTCAACTGCCCCCTGCCTGAACTATTGATTTTTTGACCAATAACTTAACAATTTTGTATGAGGCATATTACAAGAGGTTGACGGCTGATGAATTAAACAATTTACTAAACTATTAAATTTAGAAAATGATAGCTTGATAGGGGAGACCAAGCGACTCCAAAACTATTTGTCCCCGATTTTGCTGGAAACTTGCAAAGGTTTTCAGGGTCACTGAATTTAAATCTGGAATCCGTTTTTCGATTCAGCTAACCGTAAGATGGCAGCTAAGTTTATGCTGAGCTAACTAAAACCTAAACTGAAAAAAACGAATTTCAGATTCGTAGTCAGCGCCCATAAAAACCACCCCTGCATGCTAGTTTTCAGCAAAATCGAGGACACAGAAATTTTTGATCCCCTTGGTCTCCCCCCCTACCAACTGAGAAAATTAAATATTTTTTAAACTTTTTAATTCATCAACCTACAGTATGCTTCCCTGCAAAAGTTTTGGTAAAAAACCAAAAGTTGGGTCAGGAGGAAAGCGTATATCATTCTGCCGTACAGAGCACACGTAGAACTTCCGAATGATATAAATATCAATTTATAATATTTAACGTAGAAATCTACTTGAAAAAAAGAGCATGTTGACACCTCTCGAGGTCACAATGTTCAAGATATCCAAAAAAATCAACGTTTTCACAAAACCTATCGAATTTTTATAAGAAATATCTGTTATATCACATACATATCACAGCGCATCATATTGGAATTATACTAGAACAATTGGAAAACTACGTACTAGTAACATAAAGAAACACTCCAGAAATACAGACAAACACAGAAACAACTATGTAAAAATATCCAAAAACTATACAACAGTTTCATCCTCAGAATATCAAAGTCTTATCTTCCAGAGCACGTTCCTGCAATATCATCAGCCAAAATCTGTGCCATAGTCGCAGCAGAGTTAAGCACAAAAGCATGCGGAACCTCAGGGGGTGCCAGCCTAAAATCCGCTCCAGGAAATTGGGTCCGAAGTCGGCGATAATAGTCCAGGGGTACCCAACCATCACTGGAGCCATAGTAGAAGGTTAGCAGAACCGACGATTTATCATCTGAGAAAAGTTGTTCAAAGTTAGCACTAAGTGGTCCAACCAGGCGCATTTCACTGCTGGCCATTTTCAGTACATTTCTGAGTGCGATGGGCTGGGTTGCTAGAGCGCAGGCTCCCCTATAACAGCCCTCGTCAGTGGCGAAAGGCCACAGGGCGCCAATTAGCCAGCAAATCAGCCTAGAAGGTAGGCAGGTGGTAAGCAGCCAATGGAGCCACAATAGTAGCCAGTGTAGACCCAATCTTTCACAGGTGACAAACCATCGGCCGTTGGGTGAGTCAGCCATTCGTTCAATGGTGGGAAACAGAAGAAAGGATCTGAAACAGTAGGAAAAAAGCTAATCAGGAGAAAGTTACCACTTTAAAAGGCTCTATTGTCTTCTTGAATAAAGCTGGAACTTATGCCATGAATATTTGTGTAGTCATCTTTCTATTCACAAAAAGATGAAGGTTTACTCCTGGACAGGTATATTCGACCTGCCACAGGACATGGGGTGCCGGTGCTCAATCCCCAGATTCTCAGCCTTTGAGCCAGGAGTGTCACCCAGACATGTGCAGGAGGGGGAGTTTTCCAACCCCAAGCACATGCACGATGTCACCTCAGATGGTGACTGCAGCCGTGAAAAAGGGAGACCGCCCTTCCACACAGACTCTTGTTTACCTTCCCACCGTGATGATAATATCCATTAATGCCGACCAATTAAGGACGGATAGCTGGGTTGGGCCATGGCTAACCGATATGTGCTTAGTCACTTGTTCAAGGAAAGTTGTGAAAGCTTTGTCGCAGCGAGGATTCGAACCTCGGACTGTTGGCTCCTCAGTCGGCCGTCAGAGCACTAATCATGGCCGAGACCTATATGGCCGACGGGTCTAAAGCGTCAGTTAGACCATCCGAACTTCAAGTAGTTGGATAGAGCCCTAGAGTCCACAAAGCTTTCTCGCTCTAGCCAATCCAGCTACCCACCATTAACCACTAAATGTGGCTTTCAACACAATAGCAATGTATGACAAGGTCTAACGGTCACCCACTTTCAGGGCTCATTCATTGGGCAAAATTTCCATAAAAGATAAATTTTTTTACAATTTTGGAAGAGAATGCGCAATTATACTGCTTAAAGCAGCATTATTTCCGCGATATTTCAACAATTTCTGTGTCACTTCAGCAAATTGGAAAATTCATAACTAAATGTAAACATAAAATTGCTAAATATACGTTGCTAAATTTATTATCATCCGGAAAAATTTGCGAAATTCCAACAAAAAACTCCTATTCCCACGGGTTTTCTTTTATGTTACCTGGGCCCTGGGCAATGGCGCAGATAGAAATTTTTTTGGAGGGCGCCGGACTACAGAAATATTTGGAGGTGTGGGGGGGACGTACTCCCCCAGAGGCGAAAGTTGAGAAATTTTTTTAGAAAATTTCAAAAAATTGCCATCGAAAGGTTTAAAAAGCTAAATTAGATAAAAATTGAGTGAAGTTCTCGCTGAAGGTGCAAAAATTTGTTGAAATGTAAAAAAACCTTGCTAAAGAAAGAAAGCCTTAAAAGGGTAAAATTAAGCAAAATGTGAGCAAATTTCGTGCCGAAGGCGAGAAAAGTTTGTAACGTGCGTGTTATCCCTTCATGCGCACAATAAATTGGTAAAGTCTGGGACGGTCAAGAGCAGGTCAAGTCTGGGGAAGGAAAATCATTTACAGGAAGGAAGAAATCAAGTAAATCTTAAGTATATACCTTTTCAGCTGAGCACGCTCGGCCAGCTGTGAGTGCAAACTGAGGGCTACATAGGAGCCAATGGAATGGGAGAGGACAATTAGGGGAATGTTGGCTGGGATGTAGGTGGCCAGAAATTCAGCGTGATAATCCAGCTGATCATTTAGCAGCGGTGGAGAAGCAGAAGACGCAGACGAGAATTGTCGATTGTCGTCGTCTGAAAAAGAAACTGGAAAAGCAAAGATGAAATATGGAAAAAGTTGCAACAATTTCATACATACCGTTTTTAACATCTCAGGCAGCCGTGTGAACCAATGCAATTCCTCAAGGAAACCGTAAATAGACGTATGTATGTGTGTGCATCATGCATATGCAATGCATATACCAGAATCGCCCCCCCCAGGATTCGGGCCTTCCCCCCCAGAACTCTAAAATGCCAGGAAAAAAGGGTTTGGAGCATAGGTTAACGCGGGGGGGTCCAAGCCCCCCCAACCTGGACAAGGTACAAGCCCTACCGCCGTCAGGGACAAGGGGTAACGAAAAAATGGCCAAGGGGTAGGCAAAAATAGCCGGAAAAAATTAGTTTTTCCAGTAAAAGTTCAAAAAATTTCCGGCTTCGCGGGAATTTTCTTGCAAAAATGTTTAATTTTTCGAGAAAATCGGGCAAAATTTTTAAATTTTTTCAAAAACACGAACATTTCTTCCAACTTTTGATAAAAAATTGCAAATTTTAAGAAAATTAGCGTTAAATTTTTTAAAAATTTTACAAATTTATCCTTGAGGTACAAGCCCCCTGAAAATTTTTGTTCAAGGTACAAGCCCCCTCAAAATTTTCTGGGGACAAGCCCCCCCAGGACCCGACCCTATGTTAATGTATGGTTTGGAGGGTGAATTTTGAAAAAATTTTCCGGCCTCGCCGGATTATTACCCATTTTTAAGCATTTTTTAGCTATTTTAAGCTTAAATTTAAGTTAAAAATAGTTAATTTTTAGCTTAGCAGCAAAAAATAGCTATTTTTAGGCATTTTTTGAAATATTTTCCTTCCCCCCAGAAATCCGAGCCCCCCCCCCCCCCAGAAATTTTTGTCTAGGAAAAGACCAGATATAGGCAATACGTATTCAATTTAAGAGATAGCTTATACGTCTGCTGCTAGTTGCGACACATTTTAATGTACACTCCAAGAAGGCAGGATTTCCAGGGGGGGGAGCAAATAACAAAAAGCAAAACAGGCAACAGAAACAAGCAACACAAGAAAAATGCGAATAAAATGAACAATGAAGGAACTCGTGGAGACGGCGTGAACTTTTGGCTTTGCCCTTTTTCAATTTTTCTCCTTAATTTGCCCCACCTTCAAATCGAGATGAGAAGACTCTCTCTCTCAGATCGGCCCCCAGAATAGCAACTCACTTTATGGAACCCTGCCTGCATAGGACATGTCATCACTCAAGGCTAGAGTATCGCCCTTGCTCATTAGGCCAAGGAAATGTGGTCTGTCTCACCATAGGGTCGCGCGTCAGTGTCAACAGCTGGAGCATGACCCAAATGTGACAGTATCCAAACCGTGTAGTCAGACGAAGACTGTCGCTGTGTCAGCGCCTGTCGAAGCTCGTGGGCAAAGCGGTCGTAGAATTCTGGAATGCCAGGATTGCCTGAAAACAGCAAGCATATGTATATGTATAATATATACACATACATGGAGAAATAATGAAAAACGCCTGCCTGCAGTCACTAAGGCCGAAGCCTTAGGCCCCGCTACACCAGGACAGCCTTTAGCGTGCAGAGGATGCGCCATGCTCAAAATACTTATTATGACAACTGTCATACTCAACTGTATCAGCTCAACTATAGTCTATGAAAGAGCACGAGATTGTTAACGCATTGCCAATTTCCTGGCATGGTCAGAAGGTATCCTGTTGGTAACTTGTCTAAAAACAAGAAAATTTTAAATTTCGAAGGTAATGTTGTTCACCGGCCCAATTTTTCGTGGGTCGGCCGGCACCGGGCGGCCGGTTCACCGGCCTTCACCTTCGCCTGTCAGGTCGGTCTGCCGGTGCCACTTTTCGCCGGCTATCCAAAATACAAGTAAAATATGAGATGTTGGACAGTTTTCAAGGCAGATTGTAGCAAGCTTGAGGCGATAAGCCGCAGAAACTGTCATCAGCCGGCAGGCCGGCCGGCCCACTCTGGACTAGAGATGAGGATTTTGGCTCGCGGCTCGGCTCGGATCGGCTCGGCTCGCGAGCCGAGCCGAACCGAGCCGGCAACAATTTCTCCCGAGCCGAGCCGAGCCGAGCCGGAGAATTGAAACTCCGAGCCGAGCCGAGCCGAGCCGACCCTATCGAAAAGTTCACTGTAATTAGTTCAAACAAAATAGCCAACAAATTCTATGAATTCTGTTTTCTGGTTTCAACTTTGTCGTCTAATTTTCCGTTTTTCCTTGTCTTTATTCATACCTTCCTTCCACGCCAACTTAGTTTAAACGTTAGGCTGTGCTCGAAGTCGTCTTATGTATGGTGTAGTTACTAGTTAGAAAGAAATATTTTGACTTAATTATTTCAACGTGGCATATTTGGTTTTATCAAAAATATTACAATTAAAATTTGCATTGTCTTACTACTGTGGCTTTGGGTTGTTGTAGTAATTTATATGATAGCAGAAAAGGTTGTAAAACTGCTGATTATATACCAGAAATGCTTACTATTAATTTAGAGTTTGAAATTATTTTGCATAATTACAATTGACAACGATTATGGCTATACGATCGGCAGAGAGCAATTAAAGGAGTTGAAATTTGTTAAAATTTAAAAATAATTTAAAAGAATTCTGAATTTTATTGCTGAGTTCTCAAGCATTTTGCAATTTATCAGATTATATATTCCTTTTTTCAAGACTGCGGAAAACAAAAAGTTTTCTCCTGATTTTTTTCGGCGTTTATCAGTGGTTCCTTTCCATATTATATACATAGAATAAAATAATGATAAATTTTAAGAAAAACAAGCTAATAATCGGTAATAATGGAGTTTTGGTGATTCACACTTGTACACAAAAGCTAGACAGCTGTTTTCAGGTTTTTTGTCAAAAACAACGCAGAAAATCCACAATTCGGTGCAATCGGACAAACTTCAAATTTCAAGCTGGGCGAGCCGAGCCGAGCCGAGCCAACCCACTTTCAATATTCTTCCGAGCCGAGCCGAGCCGAGCCGGGTATGCCCGCGAGCCGAGCCGAGCCGAGCCGACCACATTTTCTCCCGAGCCGAGCCGAGCCGAGCCGGAAAATACCGGCTCGTCCTCATCTCTACTCTGGACCTGGGCCGGCCGGTCTAGACAGGGCCGGTGCACAACGCAGTTCGAAGGATTTTGAAGGATATTAAAGAAGATAGGTTAAGAAATTGCTCCGCGAGAAGATGCCTCCCTAAAGGAAAACGGGTGGGTGGGAACTCATTTGGAAATTCACTCAATTTCAAACGCATGACTGGAGGACTGCCTCCGTTGCACCTGCCAAAGAAATATAATTTCACAATTCCCAATTTTTCAATATCTAGCCGAATATTTGAAGTATGGACTAGTAGTAATTAATTTAATTAATTAAGTCTAAGTACTTTGCTGTCTACACAGTAGCTGTCAAGAGTACATAAATGATAAAAGTATGCCACAAAACAATCTCTCTTATCAAAGCAAAAAACTATACTCTGCACGCTAACGGTTGACAGTCAGGCAGGCAGCCCAGGCAGATCAGTCTCCAGGGGACAAAGTAGATTCGCTCGCATCACATGCGAGCTGATAGTTGAAGTAAACAAAAGTTATACGCAAACTTAGATCGAGTGAGCATAACCGTGGATAACCTGGGCCCAATGTTATGAACGTCCAAACCCGGGTTAAGTCCCTAGCACGGGTTAAATTCATGTGTTAGAGATAGCAAAATTGATCCGGGTTTTGGCGTTGATAACATAAGCTCCTGGGCTGACTTGGAGGGGGGAGTCAGTTGTTATCCTACAAAGTATTGCTTTTGCACTGATAACAGAGACAATGGATGCATTAGTATTTCAGCATTCACATATCCTTCTGATAACGTTAAGATATGTGAGAGTTTCGAAGTGGTGAGGATTGTGGTAGCGCGGTAACAAATAAGCTACTGTCAAAATATGACTTTTTGAGAGTATAGTAGACCGCGAACGAAAGTTTTGCCTTAGTGACTGCAGGGCAGGCGTTTTTCATTGATTATTCTATGATTAATGCCTTCTAATCCTTCATGGATCCGCTTGTCAGCCCGTGTTTACCTCATTTTCTTGTTGCAAATCCTTCAATATGCTGTAATTTGAATCTCAATTAATGAAAAGTATTGCTCTGAGCTAAGCTTTTGTCACAGCTGTTGCGACATTGGAATAAATTTATCGAGCCACCTTGATTTACTGATTTACAAAAGATGAAAAGTTCGTGGGATCAAAATGGTTACAATGTTCAATGGCAAAGTCCTCGAAATTGCTCATTTAGCTAGAAAGTTAATTTAAATTCCTATTAGAGATGAGGAGCCGGGATTTTCCGGCTCGGCTCGGCTCGGCTTGGGAGAAAATCTGGTGGGCTCGGCTCGGCTGGGCTCGCGAGCATACCCGGCTCGGCTCGGCACGGCTCGGAAGAATGCTGAATTTGGGTCGGCTCAGCTCGGCTCGGCTCGCCCAGCTTGAAATTTTAAATTTGACCGATTGCACCGAATTGTGTATTTTCTACGTTGTTTTTGACAAAAGGCCTAAGGCAGCTGTCTAGCTTTTGTGTACCATTGTGAATCACCAAAATTCCATTATTACCGAGACACTGCGAGCTGCAGTGTCCAACGATTAAATAAGGTTTAATGATATTGATATTTGGTAAATGTATATTCTACGAAAGTGGGCGGGCACCCATTCATGCTTGTTTTGCTTAAAATTTATTATTTTATTCTATGTATACAATATGGCAAGGAACCACTGATAAACTCCGAAAAAAACACGAGAAAACTGTTTGTTTTCCGCACTCTTGAGAAAAGGCATAATCTGATAAATTGCAAAATGCTTGAGAACTCAACAGTAAAATTCAGAATTCTTTTACATTAGTTTTTAAATTTTAAAAAAATTTCAAATCCTCTAATTGCTCTCTGCTGATCGTAGCCATAATCGTAGTCAATTGTAATTATGCAGAATAATTTTGAACTCTAAATTAATAATAAGCATTTCTGGTATATAATCAGTTGTTTTCCAACGTTTTCTGCTATCTGATAAATTGCTACAAAAACCCAAAACCACAGTAGTAAGACAATGCTAATTTTCATTGTAATATTTTTGATAATACCAAATATGACAAGTTGAAATAATTAAGTCAAAATGTTTCTTTCTGACTACACCATACATACGTTGACAGCATGACGTTTAAACTAAGTTGGCGTGGAATGATGGTATGAATAAAGACAAGGAAGAACGAAAAATTAGAAAGATTCGAAGCTGGAAACAAAAAACAGAATTCATTGAATTTGTTGGCTATTTTGTTTGAACAAATTCAGAAGTAATTACAGTGAACTTAAAATTTTTCGATAGGGTCGGCTCGGCTCGGAGTTTCAATTCGCTGGCTCGGCTCGGCTCGGCTCAGGAGAAATTGTTGCCGAACCGCTCGCCGTGCGAAGAAAACTCCAATACGTAATATATTGGAAAGCCCAATACCACTGAACCATTGAAACAGGACTGAGCAGAAAGCAGAAAGAAAGAAAGTGGGAAGTTTAGCTTTTTGATTGGGATGGAAAGTGTATATACAATGAATTAGCTCGAGCGGGGAGCGGCGCACCTAGTCAGACATACTACCACGGCACCACAGGGTCATCAGCTAAATTTCCATGTCATGCTTATCAATCTTTCCTATGGCTGCTTCGCCACAGCTTATTTGAATAAATTTTTGAAATCTTAGATTTTTAAATTAAGAAATTAAAATTTTAAGTTTAAATTTCAATTCTGAAGCATAAGCTTTGATTTCTTCAAACTGACAGTAACCCCTTCTTGCTTGGGTCGAAGTATCGGCCCAAGTGTTGATTTTCAGTATCCTTTCGAACCTGTTGCAGGATAGAGTACTGATTACTGCAGCTCCATTTCTTCGTCAATTTCACAAAAATCTGAAGTAATATTTTAAAAATTAACTTTAAATATTTTAATTAGAAATTTAGTATTTTAAACTTTAATATTTTAAATTAATTAAGAGAAGCTAAAAGTCGAAGGCTCAAACAGAATTGGAGTAATATTATAATTAGTAAAGTGATATTATCTTTGTACAACAATAATGACCCCAGCAGAAACTAGATTGATCAAAAAAGCTACGACTTTACTTTTCCATAATGGTTAGTGTTTTAAAGTAGAATTCTAACTCTATAATAACCATTTGGAGTGAAAACCAATTATTAAAATCAAATGACAACAAAAGCCTAGGAAAGCTTTCCAATTTTGTAACAATTTTGCAGATTGAAATTCTGTTGAATGGAAGTCAAGGCGTCAAAATATAGAACTTTTCAATGGCTCACAACATTTTTATTCATTATGTTTAGTTTACCTCAGCAAAAGGCACCGTTACTCTACTAGATGCTATCTGGTGCTAATTTTAAAGCCCGGCTTTTATAGGCAACCTGAAGGGAACTAAGGGCCTCTTCGCTCGCGAGAGTGAAAAGAGTAGAGTTAAATTTTTAACTCAGTTAAACCTGCATGTGGAATAACTGTTAAAATTAAAACTCTATATTAAGGAGCTTCACTGTAAAAACCGATCTTTACAAATTTTACTCATAACTTTACTATACTGCACGTTTATGCACAATATATTAGGTATTTGATCCAAACGTTCCAAAAATAAAACAGAACATCAGAGTTCGAATTCAAGCTGTGATTGAGTTAAAGTTTAAAAACACAAAACCCGCAGATTGACAGATTTATTCAGGTTTAAAATCTTGAACGTTTCAAGGATAAGCCCTTGACTTTTAGTAGACCGAGTTAACACTGTTAATCGATATGACAAATTAAAAGCTCCCGAGCGGTTGCTGCTCTGCCTGGGTTTGAAACCGTCACGAATTAAATTTAAATTTAAATTTAACTTTAACCGCTTAAATTAATGTGCTGAGAAATTGACAAAAACACAGAAAAGAGACGGTTTGCTAAAGGTCAAAATGCCAGGAACTTTTGCTCTGCCAAAAAAACAGAACTGAAAAAACACACCAAAATGTAGAAAGAGAAGTCAGCATGAACTGACATGAATAAGCCAAAGATTTCATGAATGAGCTGAAGGCTTTCCAACAGTTGGACAATACACTGGGACCCACTTCCTGTCAGCATAATTAGGTATATATCGTCTTTAGGCTTTATGGTAGGATTAATTTTCAGTGAGAGGGTTGTCGTGCGCTTCTGTCTAAGCTTTGCTTGCGTGCTCCCCCTTTTCCGTCACACTATGACCCATCAAACTAAAGAAAAAACCACTTTTGAGGCTCCTCTGTTGCACAGAAAGCCAGGATTAAATCTCTGAGAGACTTTTCACGCAGCGCGCAAAAAGCGCGTTAAATTCAACTTGATCCTTTTCATGAAAAGTTAAAAGTCAAGCTTGAGTGGAGTAAACGAGTTAAAAGAGTTAATTTTAACGCTACTGTTCTCTCTTCTACTTTTTCGTAAGCCCTGAGAGCTTGATCCTTGACATTAAGTTAAAGCCCTATTGTCCCTCTTTCAGCAGAAATATGCTGACAAAATCTGGTATCAAAAAGCGAATGAAAAAAGGGGTCCAAGGCGGGGATCGAACCCGACTTAGCTGGCTCCAAGTAGCAAATCCACGCATACGGCGAGATCGCTTCATTACGCTGATTTCAACCTTTCGGAGTTCACGCGAATTGCTGCTATTTAGCATCCATAGCTGTCAAATAAACGCTATAGTACATATTTTCTAAAATAGTATGCTCGTGCTGTCGCATAGAAAGCTAAATGAAATGGCGTGCACTTTTGCTCATTTCATGGAAGCTTTTGTAGCTCAGTGGTAGAGCGTTTGCGCACGGAGCAGAAGACCGTAGGTTCGAGACCCGCTGGTTTCCGAAAATTAAATATTTACTTTACAACCAACCTTATCATCTGCTACTTTGTCTGCAGGTGATTTCGTAGTCACGTACACTAGTCGAAGCGCGCCGACGTGCGTCTACAAACGTCAATGCACTTTAATGTGAATCAGCTCGCGTCGATGCGTGTAAAGTGCAATGCTCCAAATAGTCGCAACAACGCTCGCCGATGTTTACAGTGATAGCATTACGGCGTTGCGTCTACGCGAGTCTACGCGCGATTGGAACTATGACACCAGTAATGTTAACAGTAGTGTTGTTTCAGTAGCCAATTTTAGTTCCAGTTTCAGTTTCAGTTGGGAACACAAAATAGTTTCAGTTTCAGTTTTAGTTTCGGGTGGAGTTTCGGTTTCAGTTTCAGGTCATTCGGGAAAATGCAGTTTCTGGTATTCAGAAATCATATATATAAAGCATAAATTCATAATTATTTAGGCTACCACTGAAAAAATATTAACGAAATACCTTCAAAACTTCAAAACTGAAACTAAAGTCTGACCAAAAATTCTTGGAACCGAACTGTGAGCGCTTGTCCTGAGTTAACCTTTGAAATTAGCCTGTATAAAGTATATATTTTTAGAAACCTCAGGAGGAGGAGAATCCGATAAAACCATCATATCCGGTCTATATCCGGTTACCGGATGCCAAATCGATAAAAACGCTTCAGATTCGGAAAGAGAATGGTGATTAATTCATACTCTAGCATATTGGTCCTTGGCCCAAGACATCTCCGAAAATCCGGTCACATCCAATCTATGTCCGGTAACCGGATGTCTAGGTCACAAAAACTGTACAGCAATATGGGTAGGTCGTACAGTTTCGCTGATTGAAGTTTTAGATTCAGCGGGTCGAAATTGGTCTATATACGAAGTTTTGTCCAATTTGGGCCAAAATTGCGTGATTTATGGTCGTATCCGGTGCGAAAAAAACGGAAAATTCGGTTTTTCCGGTCTGGTGCTCGCAATCGCGGATAAAAAATGTTAGTTTTTGGCACAATGAATATTTGGGAGGCTACTTTTATTTTACCGGCGTCAAAGTAATCGAATATCCGGTCGATTTCCGGTTCTGAGCTTGGAAATTTGATATTTCATGAGCTATAATCTCAGTATCCGGTTGGTCCGGAAGTCAAACTATTTCATTAAAATGACATTTTGTCTATCCCTAACAAGCATCAACCTCAAATTACTTCAGATCTGCTGTAAGTTTTAAATGATAGCGTATTAAAAATGGTTCAAAAATAAGTTATATTGCGTGCGACAAAGCTAAGCGTATGGGATCAAATCTCATATCCGGTTTACCAATTACACAAAACAAGCAAAATCACCACGTTTTTAAAACACTATCATTCAAAAATTACAGAAGATATGAAGTAATTTGAGGTTGTTGCTTGTTAGGGAGAGACAAAATGTCATTTTAATGAAATAATTTGACTTCCGGACCAACCGGATGCTGAGATAATAGCTCATGAAATCTCAAATTTCAAAGCTCAGAACCGGAAATCGACCAGATATTCGATTACTTTGACACCGGTAAAATAAAAGTAGCCTCCCAAATATTCATTGTGCCAAAAACTAACATTTTTTATCCGCGATTCCGAGCACCAGACCGGAAAAGCCGATTTTTCCGGTTTTTTTCGCACCGGATACGACCATAAATCACGTAATTTTGGTTCAAATTGGACAAAACTTCGTATATAGACTAATTTCGACCCGCTGAATCTAAAAATTTAATCAGCGAAACTGTACGACCTACCCATGTTGCTGTACAGTTTTTGTGACCTAGACATCCGGTTACCGGACATAGACCGGATGCGACCGGATTTTCGGAGATGTCTTGGGCCAAGGACCAATATGCTAGAGTATAAATTAATTACCATTCTCTTTCCGAATCTGAAGCGTTTTTATCGATTTGGCATCCGGTAACCGGATATAGACCGGATATGATGGTTTTACCGGATTCTCCTCCTCCTGAGGTTTCTAAAAATATATACTTTATACAGGCTAACTTCAAAGGTTATCTCAGGACAAACGCTCACAGTTCGGTTCCAAGAATTTTTGGTCAGACTTTAGTTTCAGGTCCAGTTTCAGGTCTTTACTCAAATTAGTTTCAGTTTCAGTTTCAGTTTCAAGTCTCTTCCCAAAAGAGTTTCAGGTTCAGTGACTGAAACTGAAAACTGTACAACCTGAAACCTAGTTTCCGTCTCAGTGCCTAAAACACACTGGCTAACAGTATATAATGCTAACTGACTCCCGAGCTAACTCATACAACTTTGTTCTGCATCCGCTTAACTGTAGCTGTTGGTTTAAACCCTTGCATTTAGCAAAACAGTGAACATAAAAAAAGACTGATTAGATACCTAAAGAATCCCGAAAGACGCATCTTTGTAACAAACTACATCAACCCTGACGTGATGTACAAAGTTGAATAGCTTGAACTGAGGAATTATGATTAATCACAGGCCGGGGTCGACATACCTAATGAAAGTTGTGATTAGTTGAACAGGGCGTTTTTAATGACATTAGCCACATGCTTTGCCGGCTAAATCTACAGAATTTAAGACTTAAGATTTTCTTCATAATGCGAAGATGAAGAACACAAAATTGCTTAAAGGCATCGTTGCTGCATTGCTGCCCCGTTTTGTGTGGTACCCTATATTCAAATTAAACAAGTATGCCCTCTAAAGGGGACAGTATTCCGCTATTCAGCTACTGATATTTCGAAAATACGATTTCTTGATTCGAATTTCTCAACTTACTTAGTCCACCATCTATTCTCTCTCAAATAAAGCGTAATATGACACAGGCTCCACAGACTGTATTTTGGACTGTCTTCAAATTTTGGACCACAGAAAAAATAGACACTATTTTTTTCGTAACGGCCAAAATTTTTGGTGGCCCTAAAATTTTGTAACGTTCTATAGCCAGCTCAACTAAAGTTCAGGATCTTCTTTTGACATATTTAACACCTACATAAAACGTCTGTCTGTATATATGCCTTCTTATATACCTTCTTCTTAAATTTAAAAATTCATATCCAACTGGGAGTCGTACTCTGGTTATTGCGGTGAAAGCCAAACGTCTTAACCACTGCATCTGAGTTCAACTGTAACTCCATTTTTTACAGCCACCTCACCCCAGTCGATGCCATCAGGGGCAATGCCATCTTAGAACGTATGCATTTTTGAGGGAAGGGGGATGCTGACACTGAATAATTGCGTAGCAATTACCCGAAAGCAACTTAATAAATAAATAGAGTTGAATTGGGCAATTAAACTAAATCTGATGGAGATATATGTAGGGAGAGAGCTTCTAGCTTCCGGGATCTGTCCAGGATTCCTGGTCTTTAATAAACCGATTGTTGCGGCCCCAACTTGTCTGGCCTAAGGTGCTATAGTTCTTTTTTCGTCTTTTGTCTCGTTGGTGAAGTCTACTCATCAAGTAGAAACTCACATTTCTTTTCTGGTGAGACGGATAAAGCCGGTTTAGCAGGATGAACATATTATATATATATATATATAAATATATAAATATATATATATATATATATATATATATATATATATATATATATATATAATTATATATTAAGGTTTGACTTATTTGGCCAATGATCAGGGGCTGGAGTTTATTCTAAAGATCTCCGAAAAACAAAAATACTCAACTTTTACTGGAAAATTTTGAAGGAACAATTCGTGATCTCTGCAGGAAAAGCTGAAAATCACCGTTTGCAATTAGGCAAAACTGTTAGAGCCACTTTCAGAGACAGTTACAGAAATCGTAAAGAGATACATTTCTGAAACACATAAATGAAAATTAGATAAAACGCTGCAAGAAACCCCTATTAGTTATTGAAACCTTCTATGAGCAAACGTAAACAAGGGAAATAATTCACTGATTCACTTAGTATTCGACTATCAGACATGTGACACGCACATAACTAATTTCGCTGTTCTACAGATAACAGTATCTTATAGCACAGGAGGTAGGATGTATAAATTCATTAAGCGGAAAGGGTTCTACAGTTAAGCTTATAACTCTTATAAAGCTATAGGTGTAAGCTTTATGGGGATAAATTTTGTGAAAAAATTAAAATCAAAAATCTGTCAAAATCTGATGTTCACGCAACTTACGGATACCTGCCTAGCTGATGTTTAAAACTACAACTAATTTACTAAACACTAAATGTGGATAATTGCACTAAACAATATCTGTACTGATATAATTGCAATCACATTTCGAAAATAGGATTTTTGGATTTTCCCCAAAATTTTTTGAACCAATAAGAAGGTGAGTTAAAAACATTTTTCTTTCTCCACTCGACAACTATACTCTGCTAGTTGTCGAGTCGAGTCGCTAATGTGTTTCATAAAAGTTGTGCGGTCGAGTTCGTACTCGCACTGGATTTGCGAGTCTAGTTGGTGGTCGAGTGCGAGTCGATATAGCTGCTGCCTGCGAGTACCTGTTTCATAAAACTCTAGCTGCTGCTGCCAAACTCGCAACTAGCAGCCGTCTAGTTCCCTAGTCAATTTTGACTAGAGAACTCCCAGAAAAACAGGAACAACTTTTGCACTGTTACAGTTTTTATATTCAAATTTTTATGGCATGAACTATGATCTAGTCTTGACGTTATGCTTAAATTTTAAATAGTTTGCTTCGCGGATAGAAAAGATACGATTTTTAGAGAATTATCCGTTTTTCACTCAAGCCCTCAAATAGCAGACTTGTTGTTCGCACTAGCAATGCTAGTGCTGCTAGCAGCAGCAGAATCTGAGCTAATTTGGTCGAGTTCTCAAAACGTTTTATGAAACACTCGTACTCGCATCTCGCACTAGCATTGCGAGTACTAGCACGCTAGTCGATTTTTATGAAACTGCCCCCAGGTCGCACACATAATACTCAGTGTACACTACTGATTGCAAACAGTGCTATGATGAAACCACAAGAATTGGAGCCGCATAAACCGGTTATAAAATTTTTGTAACGGCTCCGTTTTTGGGTACGGAACTACTCAAACTTGTCTTAGGCTAGTAGTAAACTGAGCAGTGCTACAAAATCTTTGAACTGTAGGATTTTAGTTGGATAAGTTATAACTCACACTAATCTTTCTGGTTTGCTAGCTAAATAATGCAAATACACGATAAAATGGATTAACTCATTTAATCCGATTGTTTTAATTCGCTTAGCAAACAGGGCCGTTTTCGCCATTAAAGAAACCCTAATCAATTAGCAATTAAAAGTAGAAGACGATAGAACAGCATAGAAGCCAGCTAGAAGCTGAATAGACGGATTAAACGGCTTAATATAAATCTTTGAAAAAACAGTGTCTGAACGGACTGATTTAAATTTCATATTTAATTTAAATTTAATTTAAACTGTCATATGTATTTAATCAGAAGTATTAATGAAATAGGATTCGATTAAAATGTCCATCATAGTTGCAATAAAAGTGGCATTGTAACGTAATCCATTTGATGCGAGTTGCAGTTTCTGTAATGCGGATTAATTTTAACCTAATCCGTGTAATCTTAACAAAATAGAATTTCCATTTCAAATACAGTAGCTATTCACAATTACAAGTGAAAGAACGAACGAAACAAAGCTGTGACAAATTTATACAAAACGTACTAATGTACAAGTCTATCCTTTTGAATGTTGCACAAACGTATGGCTGACTCAAAGAGCTTTCAGCTTTCGATGGCCTTTCAAGTCTACATTAATTTGGCAAAAGTTTGCCAAATGAAGTTTCAGTCTTCCTTCCTCAGCAACTTTGTCTAATAAAATTAGAATATCAGCCGACCCTTTCTGTCTCAGCTTAATCAAAAAGACTCTTCAATAAGTGTCCAGATTAAGCTTGCTAGAAGTCTGCGCGAACATTCGAAAATTGCGCAATACAACAGCTAAGCTTTCGTTTCTGGGGACACTATGCTATCCCCTGGCAGGATTATGGTTTAATTAAAAGCTCTGTTCCCTCCTTTATAATAAGAGCTGTAGAGCGGAAATGAGTTCTGAACAGAATCAGTCACAATATTGGATACTAGAAATTCAATAGTTGTTTAGTAGTAGATATAAAATGCAGGTTCTGGAACATCCGCTTTACTATACTGTAGAATTACGTAAAATAAGTAATGTATAGGTACGTGTTTAGATGTTTCATCTACGCAAATGACTACCAACAGCATTTTTGCTATAACCAAAAATTAATGAGTGGAAATGTAATAAAGGTGGTAGTACCACTAGTGGGATTTTCTACATAATCTTGGCATCGATGAAGCAAAGCAACCTTGACAAAAGTTTAGAAGAAGCAAGTTTAGTTGGCATACTATCTTTGCACCAAGTTTTGGTGTCAGAGAGCGAATAATTGGCTAGCTACCATCATGGCTTTGCGCATAATCAAAATTTTATTAAGACTTTATATATTAAATTTTACTCTACCGTCTGAAAAAGCGCTTTAAAATGATGTGCATATCTCTTCTGTACGTGATTTCTATCAAAACTTATAGATGATTTTACATATAGCTGATTTACGTTGACCGTTTGCACAAGTAAGATTATTTTATACAAAAATTAAATGTACTAGGTTTTAGAGGTTTTTACTATGTTTTCTCTGTGTAATATTTAACAAAAACACTCTGCAGCTGATTGAAACCATAGTTTATTCGTAAAACCAAAGCAAACAATGAAAAGTTGCGAATTCTTTGTTTTTGATTTTGTCGTCACTGCTTCAACCAAACTTGACCAAATTTTCCAGATATCTTTTATATCTGCATACGCTCAGGCCGTTTTCTTTGTTTTTGGAAAAACGCAGTAGTAGGCTAGATATAGAATTTACAATATTTAAAATAAGGTAAAAAATGGAAAATACACTTTTCCGAAAAACTAAATAAACGGCCTGAGCGTATAAATTAAGAAAGCTTGCATGGAAAATTTCAAGCAAATTCATAAAGGAATGAAGGAGATATTTAAATTCAAAGCTTGTAATACATTTCCACTTGTGTAGACAGCAAGCCAGTCACCTCAAAGTTGAAGGCAAGCGAATTTTATGCAAAACATGATAAAGAACAAATGTGCCTAATTTCAAGCCGATTGATTAAGTTTAGAGTTAACAGTATCTGTTCAAAGTCCACCCCGGTAGTGGTACTTACCACCTTGAAAGAAACAAAAACCACAAATTAAAAATAAATCTAAAATTAAGCAAAAACGTCCAAAGTTTGTTGTGATTTTATTAAAGCTGCTGAAGTCTTATATATGGCTAAAAATTATGAACCTGTTTAAGCCATCAAAAGCACTGGCGCATTCTATTATTGTATAAAAAATTCATATTCACCAGTTACAATGTTTCTTTACCATAACAGAAAAGGCTTTTTGATGCCCCCAAATTTGCATAAATCATTTAACTATCTTTACTCACTTGTGATTATCGACATAATCAATTTGAGTATTCGACATTTCAAAATTTTCATTGGACCATTGTTAATTCGCAAAAGGAAGCTCGGTAATTGGTTACCACTGCGGTGGGAAGGTACAGGAGTCCATGTTCTATGGTACAGGGTCCTGGGGGCATGTCCCCAGAAAATTTTGAGGGGGCTTGTACCTTGAACAAAAATTTTCAGGGGGGCTTGTACCTCAGGAATAAATTTGTAATTATATTTTTCGAAAAATTAACGCTAATTTAATTAAAATTTGCAATTTTTTATCAAAAGTTGCAAGAAATTTCAATTTTTTGAAAAAATGTCAAAATTAAGCCCGATTTTCCTGAAAATTTAAACATTTTTGCTATTTTTTTGAAATTTTAGTGTAAAAAGTAATTTTTTCCGGCTATTTTTGAATACCCCTTGGCCATTGTTTCGTTACCCCTCGTCCCCGACGACGGTAGGGCTTGTACCTTGTCCGGGTTGGGAGGGGGCTTGGACCCCCCCAGACCCCACCCCGCGTTAACCTATGATAATGCCTGATGAAAAGCTGGCCCCTCCTTCCACAGATGTAGTCAACATTAGAGTGGTCGCTCCTTGCTTAGGGCTGTGAATTCGGAGATAAGCACCGACACCCACCCTATAACTTTTTGTTGGTCGGAGTTCTCTCCAGGGGTCACTTTTCCGTTACCTATAAGGAAGCTTAAAGTTTACTGGTTGATCGTTGATTATCAAAAGTATGCAAATCATTTTTGTTGGTGTTTCTAGATTTGCCAAGTCATTAAAACCACAATCGCCTGGATTATGCACCTTTCTACTTTGCGCACCGTGGCGTTAGAGTAGTATAGAAATAAACACAGAAACGGCCAAATCAAACAATCAACTAAAGCCAAAAATGGCTGTGGAGTTAAAAAATCACGACTTCCTAACAGGACCAAGTACGCAGAGTAGACTTAAAACGGGACGCTTTTGCAGCGGTCGAGATACTTATCCGTTACGAATTGCGAACGTTAACCTTTTATTAAAAGCCAGTTTGCTTTTTGATTTTTAATATTAACTTGAGCACAATTAGAATCACAATTAGCATTAAGATTGGATTAAGAATTAGAGATAACAGAGTATGGCCTGTGAAATTGAAAGCGCACGTCATTGCAGTATCAGAAAACGAAACATTTTTAGTTATAGGCCGATTTATCACCGAGCAAATGTGAAGAATCATTTTGTTGATTACAAAAAATCGTAGGCTAGATTGATGTTTGTGAGGTGAACGTTGCAGTTATTGTCACAAGACATGGCAGCATGTGCGGCTTATTTGTCTGAAAAATATTGAAAAATTTAGAAAAAATCCAGCAAATCTATAACTAAGTTAGCGCTAACGAAGCTTCCCCAGTGAAATCAGTTGATTAAGTCAAGAAAGCGAAATGTCAGCGGAATAAAGCTTGGGTTATGATTATGCCAAAAAACTGGATTAAACACACACTTTCAGATTTTGGACTCAAAATTGGCTGTCACACCCAGCTAATAAACAGAATAGAGACATAAGCGTTTCCTGGTTTATAACAACTTTGAAGAAAATTTTTATTTCAGAAACTGGCTAAACTCGTTCAGAAATTTATCAGTAACGAAACTCCGACAAGCAACGTCTGTTGATAATCTCTGATAATGTTAATGAAAACTTGCTAATTGAGACTAGTAGTTAAATAAATACTATTTACAACTAGCTATTAATTAATCAAGTAAGTAAGTAATTAAAATTAATTTGAATGATATTGCTACACACGTATTTGGTTGTTGCATATGTGTTCTCCACTCAAAACTATGACAAAGCGCTATCTCATTAAACAAACAAACAAACAAACAAACAAACAAACAAACAAAGTAAACTGTAGCCTGAAACAGTGTATGTTCGGATTGGATAGAATTCTGTCCGGTCTTGTTAGTGCATGCCGTGTGTGCAATTCTCTATTATTTGTACTTGTAGGGAATATACATATCCCCTTAGAAATATCCATGTATTTGTGTACGCTCAATACAACTCTTTCGCCTAGCTAGTCACTGGCTTGACGCCACGTGTTATACTAGCTGGTCGGAGAAGGGTCAGGTGTGTTGGGCGTCCCCACTATTGGGTATTTCTTATTGGGAGGGTAGCCGTGGTAGGTGTTTTGGCAGGTGTTGTGGAATTCCCAAGCCCCGCCCACATGGAGGGTCTCTGTAAAATTCCTCAGAACATGTTCATAGTTTGTTATTTTTCGGTCTTGTCGAATAGTCGGGTCTTCCCAACCAGATTTTTGCGCTGTCACGCTTGCAACCCACTCTGCTCTTGCAGGTACGTTGGCCAGCGAGCCGTACCTACTTATTGTGTGCAAGTGTTTGTGCATGTGTGTTAGGGCCTTTTCACGAATGTGTTAAATGAGTTAAATTTAACGCGATCCTTTTCGCGAATTAGTTAAACGAGTTAAAATTAACTCGCCGAGCTAGGCAGAGTTAAAATTTTTTACTCTACGCTCATTCGCGAAAACAGTTAAAAATTAACTCTTTTAACACTACTCTTTCGTGAATGACACGTGGAGTTACAAACCTGCAGAGTTAAAGTTTAGCTCTACCCTTTTCATGAATGGGTTAAATTTAACTCTTTTAACTCGCTCGCGACGTTTTACATTGAATGTTAACCTGCGTCTCAGTACTCAGTCTCTAAGGGCCTTTTCGCAAATGGGTAGAGTAGAGTAGAGTAGAGTAGAGTAAAAATTAACTATTTTAACCCTTTACATGAATGCACAGGGTTAAATTTAATTCTGCCTGTTTTTAACTCTTTTAACTCTGCAGGGTTAAAAATCAAAGAGTTAAAAGAGTTAAAACTGGCAGAGTTAAAATTAACTCTGTGCATTCGCGAAAAGAGCTCAAAGAGTTAAAACTGGAAGAGTTAAAATTAACTCTCTGCATACGTGAAAAGATGAAAAGATGAAAAAATGTCCAAGTTTTCACCATTTGAGAATTTTAAAAAACTTCCCAACGTTTGGAAAATTCGAAATAAAATAAGACAAGATGTTTACTCATCTCATTAATAGACATTTATTACATCTTCAATGCAGCGACATCCTGTATTAGGGCGATCCGGGCGTATTCCTGTGTGTAACTTGCAGCTTTTAGCCGATTTTGCTGAAATTTAGCATGATCCATTTCAACACATTATGGGCCAATCTGCAGCAATGTTTTAAAGTTTAATCCTTTAATGGGTTAACAACATGGGTAAAATTACAATTCATGGGGAACCAAAACAACCAAGGATTTTTACGATCGTCGTGAAAAGTTGTATATATTCAGAGTTCGCTGAAAACATATCTGAAGACAGTGTTTCTGTCCAGGTTTAGTCCAATTTAGCCTACAACAAAGTGCCTAATGAATATTTGAGCCGAAAAACAGGTACCATGTTCGTTTGCTGAGACCACGACAGAGCCCAAAATCCTCTGTACATATTTTCAGCAAAATCGGATTCCCTTGGTCTTCCTAAAAACACGAACAATTTTGGTCAATTTCAACTAAACTTTAATACTAGCAGATAGGCGCAGCAAAATTAAATAGAAAAAACGTTTGTTTATTAAAATTCAATAGAGATTTCAAATTTGAATTGAAATGGTTGCCCTTAGAATCACAGTTGGGATAACAATTGATCCTGTTCTGTAATTCTTATGAGCATTACCAGTTGCAGCTAAGTTCACGTAACATTTGTCTAGATGTCCTTTCATAAGGTTTAAAGCTTCAAAGTTTTTTAAAGTTTACAGTGATTTTCATGGCAAAATTTGCGCTTTACTTAACCCATTTTTGAGAAAAAATTGAGCTTTCGGTTAGTTGTAGTGTCCCGTTGATTCGGCTTTTCATGTTCCCAGCTCTCATACATACCTCAAATTTGCATTCATAAAGTGGAGTTAAACTATGTACTTACAAACATAATTTAGAGCTTATTTATAATTATAATCAATTATTTTAATTTAATTAATTTCATTTAATCATTTTTAATAATGCAGCATGTTTAAAACATTTTGTTTCATCTATTTTATTTTATTAATTAGCCTATTTCGTTGCTTTAGCGTAAACAATTCAGCAGAATATTGGCAAATGCTTAAGTAGTTTTGATGCATTATGTAATGAAGTGAGTAGGATAGGGATTTTCAATCTTGTTCCAACAAGGCTTTAATCCGCAACAGTCTATCACGACTGACTCTGGGTATCAACCACTTCTAGTACACGGAAGGCTGACGCGTTTATCGATGAGGATAAACTTAGGCACAGGATCTTCGGAAGGTGATTTGTCCAGAACCAAAGATTCCTTGCGGTCAACCTGATTGGGGTCTGGGCGTGAGTTCGTTTGAAGAGGGTAGGGCTCCAAGGGCTATCGATGGCAAGCCTGGGTCGACACTTGCCGGTTCAGGATAAGTGAATCAGGTCTGTAGCAAAGAACACTGATTGGGAATCTTGATTGCCAAATCAAGATTCTGAAACGATGATGATGATGTCTTTGTCGGGACCAAGGGTATAATTTAATCACTTACTTGTGCAGGGGCTATGAATCCAAATCCTGACTTGATCCTTATGTCCCAGTAGGCGGGTTCGGTAACAGGACACAACAGTTTAATAATAATAATTATAATGTTAACAGTGACAATGATGACAATAGACAACAAGAGAGATTACTATAGTGCGTACAGCTAATCACAAACGATATGATATATATATATATATATATATATATATATATATATATATATATATATATATAAACAATCAGACAAACAAATGTAGTTTGCCACAGTTGCCAGTATTTGATATACCCAGGTATTAACTTGATGTTAGGGACAAGGATTCCGGCAACTAAACTCAGTCCTGCTATTTTCCTATTCTCTTTCCTTTCTCAACTAACTAACAAAGTATTTGGCCTATTACTAAACTCTATCGTATGTGCAGTCCCTATATGTTGGTGTTCGTGCTGTTAAATTATGACTCTTTGTCCGTCCTCCTTACCAAGGACAATAAATTATGAATAAATAGAACTACTGAACAGTTAACTAAATTAGGTCGTAGTTAGTAGTACAATTAGTAGTAGAGTTAGTAGTACAATGGTTCCGGTCTGTGGGTGAGCCCGAAATGCTAGTAACAATAGCACTTTCGGATGCTATACGGTCGCCAAGGGTCAAACACAAGGGGGGTCCGGTTGGGAGTTTCCTGGTCCGATTATGGGATTAGTACAGGTGAAGTTTACTTTAATCTCTTCTTTAAATTCTCTGATTCCGCTTGACTTGAAGAACGCTGAGTAAATTAGGCCCAGGGGCAGGGGGTAACAAGCCCTTCAATAAGACTGATGATTAACTCAAAAAGATTCATCTTTTGGAATTTGAAATACAAAGAATCTATTCGTAATTGGTATAGAAACAATTTTTAGGTTCACGTCGTTAGGTTTTAGGTTCCCCACTGTAGACTCCGGTGCTGTCCAAAAGTCGTCCCTGTCATAACTATCAGTCCAGAATACTCAATCACCAATGTACCTTATAGAATCGGATTCCGATCAAATACAGTTCAAACTATGCTTCCAACACTTTGGTCCTGATCCGGACAATCTATCTCACTAATCAAATCTAAAGACTGAATCGACACTGTGGTCCAAATTGACTGACGTCCAGGCAGCAGATCGGACAGGACGAGACTTCACCGCACCTGAATCAAATGGGTTAAAACCCATTAGTACATAATTATGGTGCGGGATTCAAACCCAGCAACCATTACTCACATTTTGGCTTTCTGAACTTGACATAGACTTGTGAAAATCGAAATAGTTATGAAAATTTGAGATTTAGACAGGTTAGCACGAGTCCTGAATGATTTTAACAAAATCACAACACTTGAGTTGATTTTAAGCAAAACACTAACTTTATGTGCAATTTCTTGCATTCTTACGCAAGAAATTGCAACTTCGATGCGGAACTATGATTTCAGGTTAATTTCTTTTTGTACAGTCTGCTTCTGTACGATTAAAACTTATTACACGAAGTTAACGCAGTTTTGGGCATAGGTGTACCTTGAGAAAACGTTGGGGGAGGGGGTAGACGAAATTGGTTGGGTGGGGTCAGCCGTTTTGAGGTGGGGTGGGGTGCGGAAAAATCGAATTTGGGGGGGGGGTAAAAAATTTTGTGGTCAAAAATTTAGAAAAAATTCGCAAATTTACTAAAAAAGCGTTATTTCCAACTAAGAATCAAAAATATTTCTTCATTTTTGCTCATTTATTCGAAAAAACTTGGATTTTTTGCAAAAATTTCGAATTTTTCCAAAAAATTTCAATTTTTTACTAATTTTGAGGCAAATTTTTCAAAATTTTGAGGGTGGGGTCTGGCAAATTTGGGTGGGTGGGGTCTGGGATTTGGCCATTTGGGGGTGGGGTCTGCCTCCAAAATTTCGAGGGTGGGGTCGGCACTTTTCCATGTGGGGGAGGGGTTCCCCCCCCACCCCCCCCCCAGGTACACCTATGGTTTTGGGTCCTTTAAGGTGGTGATTCCTTTTGGAGACATCAATTTTGAACCACTATTATTCATTCATTATTTGGAGTTAAGAAGTCATCTTTATATCAAAATGTAGCTTAACATTTTCTCTTTTTAATGAGTACAATGAATCTAAGTTTGGCTTTCCAAAATGTTTTTCCTGTATTTTAGATGAAGTATAATTTTTCAGATTTTTTGCAGGCTGAAGTATATTTTTTCGCAGGACATCGGTTAGAGCATTCGATAACTCTATCAAATAGCTGGGGACCCTTTTTTAGTTATTGTGATATCGCTCTTCGTTATGGAGAAATAAACTAAAATGTCTGCGCAACCTGGATTTTGCCTACTTTTCACTACTTTGGCAAGCCACTACTTCAGTTAGAAAGCAGCTATCGGGGCAACTAAAAAAGGGTCCCGGGGTATTTTTGTGTAGAACACATCTGCAAAGTGGCAACTCTCTAGCTTGCATACTAAATTCTGCACAATCGCTGGAAAAAATTTGGTCGTGTTTTTGCAAAAACTACATTTTTTGTGATAGCAGCCTAAGGGATAGCAATTGTACGATGGTCATGCCTCCGATAATTGGCCTCTGTGAGACCTTTAAATCGACACCCTTAGTTAAATTTTACGGCTTTCGTAGCTCAAGAAGTAGTGGATTATTTGATTTCTGCAGAAAGGACAAGTTTTTGACGCCAAAATAAGAAAATTGGCTATATCTCACGATAGGGAAAAGCTAGAAAGTTGCTTTCAAAAGCAAAATTGTAGAGTTTAACGAGTTCTTTCGAATGGATATAGTCATAGCCATGCAGCTGCTGCCAAACGTTCAGAAATTGGCAAAAACCGCCCTGAACGCAAATGTTGAATTTTTGAAGCGCGATTGCGCAGAGGGTGTTAGAACGCTAAAACAACTTATTTTGGAAAGTTTCGTTGAATTTCATCCTGGTTTACGCCGTCAATCAACAATATGTGCCCAAAAGGAATCACCACCTTAAGCCGATTATTTATGAAAAGGAATTTTTAAGCCGTTTAAGGTGGTGATTCCCTTTGGTCACATAAAGTTTGCACCATTATTACTCATTCATTATTTGGAGTTAAGAAGCCATTTTTATATCAAAATGCAGCTTGACATTTTCTCTTTTTAATGCATACCATGAAACTAACGTTGCTTTTCAAAAATATTTTTAACACATTTTAGAAGAAGTATAATTTTCCAGATTTTTTGCAGACTCAAATAAATTTTTTCGAGAGACATCGGTTATATCATCCGATATCTTCATCAAATAGCTGGGGACGATTTTTTATTTATTGTGAAATCGCTCTTAGTTATAGAGAAATAAGCTGAAATGTGAGCGTAACCTGTATTTTGCCTACTTTTTATAAATTTGTCAAGCGATTACTTTAGCTAAAAAGCAGTAATCGGGAAAACTAAAAAAACGTCCCTGGGTATATTTGTGCAGAACACATCCGTTCAGTAGCAGCCCTCAAGCTTGCATGGTGAATGCTCCACAATCTTTGGAAAAAAATTGGTCGTGGTTTTGCAAAAACTGCATTTTTTGTGATATCAGCCTACGGGATGGTTGTTGGAAGACGATCATGCGTCGGATAATTTGCCCCTATAAGACCTTCAGATCGACGCCCTTAGTTTGATTTTACGGCTTGCATAGTTCAAGAAATGATGGATTATTTGATTTTTGCAAAAGTGACAAGTTTTTGATACAAAAACAAGAAAATCGGCTATATCTCACGGCAGAGAAAAGCTAGAACGTTGCTTTAAAAAGCAAAACTATGAAGCTCAACGAGATCTATCGAAAGAATATAGTCATAACTGTATAGCTCAAAATTTCAGAAATTGGAAAAAACCGTCCTGACCGGAAATCTGGAATTTTTGAATCGGGATTGCTCGGAGGATGTTAGAACGCTAAAAGAACTTATTTCAGAAAGTTTCGTCAAATTTCATCTTGATTTACGCCGCCACCCAAAAATATGTGCCCAAAAGGAATCACCACCTTAAGCCTTTTAAGCTAAGCCGTTTAAGCTTTTTACGAAAAGGCCCTTTGATTTCTTTGGTGTAAGAGACAGCAGTGAAAATTGATTTTCGAGGTTAATAAACTGACAAAATTTCGACAGCTTCAACTGCGCTGGTTTGTCGGTCTAGTATGGCCCATATTTGTAGTCCTAAGCAACATGTTATGCCCAACAGAGAGCTCTCAGCGGCATTTCAGCCTACGCACAGTAACAAAAATCTGAAATTTTGCATATCGCAACCAGACTGTTTCGAACGCTGATTTTTTGTCAACTCATGCAATTAGGAAACGTCTGTACGTACGCATAATTCTGGGAGAATTGCCGATAGCTATTTTTCGCGTTTTGTCACTCTGTTCGAGAGCAATAAGCCTTCAAACCTGAAAACTTTGCCGAAATCAGACAAGATTTACTTTTTCAAAACTTTGAGCTTATTTGATAAACTACTTATCAAACTTATTTAAGCGGGGGGGTCCATTTTTGGGTCATTTTTTCGACTTTCTCTGATCTCGCTGATTTTCACGTAGTTTATTGTCTAAATGGTATATTTTAACAAGTTTTTAAAATTAAAGTCGTAGCTCTTACGGTTGTCGAGTAATTTCACCTCAAAGTTGAGATTTCATGTGTTAAACATAGGATATTTTAAAAGTTGTCATTTTTTCGCGTGCGCCAAAAAAATCTCCCGCCAAACATTGATAAAACTGGACAACATATACATTAAAATAACGCGAAAATGTTAAACTGCGGTATCCTGGAATTAGAATTTTAATTTAGGCCTTCAAAGTTTGTTAATTAATTTTTGAAGGATTAAAATTTAACACGAATTGAGCATCAAGTCAAATTTTAATCCCTCAAAAATTAGTTAAAAATTTTAAAGGCCTAAATTAAAATTTTAATTCCAGGGTACCGCAGTTCAACACGTTAGCGTTATTTTAATGTATAATTTGTCCAGATTCATTAACGTTTGTCGGGAATTTTTTGGCGAACGCGAAAAATGACAACTTTTAAATTTCCTATGTTTAACACATGAAATCTCAACTTTGAGGTGAAATTACTCGACAACCGTAAGAGCTACGACTTTAATTTTAAAAACCCGTCAAAATATACCATTTCAACAATAAAATACGTGCAAATCAGCGAGATCGGAGAAAGTAGAAAAATGACCCAAAAATAGACCCCCCACTTAAGCTTAATTACTCATTAAAGAATTTCAGAAAATAGGCTTCTGAAAGATATTTAGTTTGAAGCCTGAACTGGTTGCTTTTCTTAGCTTTCCCACACTAGAGAGATTCATGTTCAAAAATTGTTTTCTTGTTATTGCATGTTCAAGTCCAGCAGTTGAACAGAGACAGCTATAATCTACCTACAAGCACATTATCAGCTTTCAAATCATATAAAAATTTTCATTGAACTCCAAGAATTGATTAGACTGAAAGAAAATAATTTAACCGCAAATACCCAAACCTTCCCAGTTGGGTCCCACTTAAGACTAATAAAGCCTGAAAGAGTCATCAGTCAGCTTCTTTCCCACAGTATTTACAAAATTATTATTATTAACGTTATTAATTAATTAATTAATAAATTAACGTTATTACAGTGTATTGTTCGAATCATTTGGTCCTCGAGTTGCATGGTCAGTCGCAATGGTGTTGATTACGATTACACTGGTAGTCCAGGCTGTTACTTACAAGCGATTGATTCCATATAAAGAATTAGTGGAAAAGAAAACTGGTAAAGATATTTATGAAGAACGAAAATGTCAAGTCACAACCACTCCTGAGTAGATGAGAAATTAAATCGAAAACCCTAATGCAACCTCTACCGCTACCGTTATAGTATCATGTTCTAATTGTTACTCAAGCATGTGGATGCTTGGTTCGTGCACGTAACCCCATGACTAATAAAAAATTTTGTGATTGAGGTGGTTGAGTATGTGAGATATCTTTGTGAAACTGTTCCGCTAGAAAACTATTCTGGGATAAACAGCCAAAGCAGCGACAAAGTTTTAGTCCAAATCCTTCATCAAACGTTTCCTTTATTTTTGCATTTAATTCTACCTGGTTAACTTTACCATTACTGCTGCCCTTACGCATATTTCATTTGCTGCCATCGGTATTCTGGGGGGCAATAGGGTTTTCACTCTAGCACACTAAACCAGGGGTAGTATCAGACAGAAAAGAGCACATCACGCTGACTCTATTAATTGATAATGCTCGCGAATACTAGCGCATGGGTTTTTTGGGTTGGCAGGTGACCTGGCCTTTGCTCGTACATAGTCCAATTCCATGAAGGAATCACTGCCTTTTAGGAATTCCCTTCGTTGTGTGATATGTTGACTATTCAACAATAGTAGAGCTGAATTGCGAGAATGTCAGAAAATATTGACCCATCCTGGGAAAATTCGTAGAAAGGCCCCGCATACTGATTGGGACAAAACCATCCAGCGACAGTAGGTAACTAATTGCTATCTATTTCCCTTTTAGCGACTGTCTTAGGTTATTTTTATGAGTGTATTTTCCATTTGCTCACGCAAAGTTAACATGACTAGAGATGTGTTGCAAAGCATATTCCATTTCTTTGAATCCAAATTTTTCAAAGAGGACAGTTCCGCATTTAATATATACATCAGTTATTCGAAGAGAGCCAGGGTGCTTAGCCAATAACCAAGTTATCATGAAAAGTCTTCTATATGCTTAACTATTGATTAATCTTTATTAAATTTACGCAAGAAAAGCAAGCTTATATAAACAGAAACGAAGCGAACAAATGTAAATTACTTTATAAATGGATTTCAGCTCTATTTAATATTTCTAATTTAATTGAATTAATTTAATTTAATTAATTAATTAATTTAAGTAATTTAACATTGGTCACCCATATACATTCTCTCTTGTTTGCATGGTGAAGCTTTTTTCAACTCTGGCACTGCAGACTGAAATAACGTCGATAGATCGACCGTTGATTCTTCCCGAAGTAGAGATGTTTCAATTTAGTATAATGCTTCTGTGCTCGCAAATTCGGACAAATTTAAAATTCCAGTTTGGTTCTCCGAAAACTCATATCAGAAAAACATATCGCAACATATTAAATATCGCAACAGAAAAAGTGAGATTAACCAGAGATGATATTCGGCAGGGAAGTAGTCATTGCTCATTACTAAAGGAGTACAGTTTTCAGCACATTAACTTCAATTCACATTTCTGCAAAAGGACTCCGAGATATCAGATTAGGTGGAATGTGACCACTTTATGAATATCCTTATGAAATGGGCTGTCACTACGTGGTACCCATTGCCTACCAACTGTACACCTACAACACATCCAATCCAATCCGTTGCTTTTGATTTGGCTTAATTTTTCCAATAGATTTCACTAGTAGCCATATAGGATAATGGTTTTCTGTAGACAAAAAAACAACCTCTAACAGAAACATCAATGTGTTACATACAAGCAGGGAAATGCAGGACATTTGGAAAGGCATGCATAGTGCTGTGGATGAAATTAAACTACTAAAAGTTTACTTTATCCTGAAAGGCACCAAACGTTTACTCGCTTAAGCACTGCTTTTAGACTGAAAGTTGAACATGGCTGAGAGGTTACTGGGGTCGGCTGCCACTGTTATCCAGCAGCACTGAATTTTTAGCACTAACAGCGGTCCGAACAGAGAAGAGGACTCGGGGGGGTCAGATCTTAGGGCCATTTCATAAAAAGCGCTTAAACGGCTTAGCTTAAAAGTCAATTTATTTATGAAAAGGGTGGTCGGCTTAAACGGCTTAAACGGCTTAAATGGCTTAAACGGCTTAAATTTAAGCCGTTTAAGCCGACCCTTTTCATAAATAACCATCGGCTTAAACTTTAAGCCGAATCCTTTTCATAAAAAGCAGACCGGCTTAAAAATGCAGCGGCTTAAATTTAAGCCGTTTAAGCCGACCTCCTTTTCATAAATAATTTCAGTTTAAGCCGTTTAAGCCGATGGCTTAAAATGCAGTTCAAATTGTTTGATTTTTAAGCCACGTAAAATCACGGCGCTTAAACGGCTTAAACCATAGTAGTAGTCATATTTAAATGGTCATAACTTGTTTAATATTTGGAGTACATTAACGATATTTATATCAAAATGAAGCTCACAATGTGGAGAATCCAATGGCGTTACTGGTATAATTGTTACTAGTGGTAAGTTTGAAAAAAACAGCCTCAACTAAATAAACAACCTTCTGTTTATTCAGATTCAGAGTAATAATAGCTTATTCAAGTTTGAAACGTTTTGTTTACAGGTTGTTTCAGGTTAGTTTATGCTTGCACAAATTTAAATGAATATTCCAGCCTGCAGTTTTGTTAATACAGCTTTGCAACTCACATAAATCTGTTAATCTTTCAGAAAAGCGTCAGTCACTCATGAATTTGTTTTCATAGTAGATTTTTCATTTTGTTTAATGTTAACAGGATTCGAATTATCAATTTAACTATTCGGTAGAGGATTCTGACTACTTAGTTAAAGTCTCTATTAAGTGGTTGTGGGAGTGAGACATATAAGGCAGAGATGTCTTCTCCCTAAGAATTCCATATCCACAACTAAGGCACTAATAAAGATTAACTACGTGTGTACCCGTAGCACACCCACTGCTTGAGTCAGACCAAAAACCTTTTGAGCCATGATCCTTTGGTGGAATCGTGTCCTGTACTTATGCCTATTTAACTTCTGCCTACACTGTGACAAAACTCAAGACTGTACTTATGCCTACACTAATCCTCCAAAACTCAAGACTGTACTTATGCCTACGTATTAGTCTGGAAAAAGTGAAAACTGTCCTTCTGCCTACAAATACCGTAATCCTGTCTGTTCATATAAAATTATGTTAAATTGTCAACAATTTAATCAACAAGCCATAACTACTGCTACACTGCTTACATAACTCAATATTCATTACATACTCATTAACTTCTGCTACTACAACGCACACTACCAGAATAAACAGAAATTGTAGAGAAATAAATAGAGAAATAAACAGAAAACAAACAAATAAACAAACGAACACAAGTGGACAAATTTTCAAAAACATAGTCAGATACTTTGAACTTTCAACCATTGTTACTCATCCATTACTTGAAGTTAAGAAGTCATCTTTATATCAAAATGTTACTGAACATTTTATCTTCTTAATGAAAACAACTAAACTAATTTTGGTTTTTCAAAATTTTTTATCGTATTTTCGAAGAGTATAGTTTTGCAGATTTTTTTGCAGACTAAAGTATCGGTTATACTATTATACTAATATCAAACATCGGTTATATCTAATAGCTGGGTACCCTAGCTCTTCGTTATAGAGAAATTAGCTATAATGTATGCGTAACTTTAATTTTGCTTATTTTCCCAAATTTGGCAAGCGGCAACTTTAGCTAGAAATCAACAATCGGGGCAACTTTAGCTCTACTCTACTCTACCCTTTCTTTAAAAAGGCCCATGGAGTTAATTTTAACTCTGACATTTTAACTCTTTTTTACCCGTTAGTTTTTAACCCGGCAGGGTTAAACAGGGTTAAAACACGCAGAGTTAAAATTAACTCCAAGGTTTCATAAAAGTTAATTTTAACTCAACTCTACTCTACTCTACTCAACTCTTTTCTACTCTACTCCTTCTTAAAAGGCCGTTTGTCACCGTGATTCCTTGAGTTTTAATACTTAAATTTTCTTGTTATTTTGACAGAAATCTTTATTCTTTTGTTTGTAAAAGGTCTAAGTATTACGGTAGGCATTTGTAGGCAGAGGACAGTTCTGATTAGTAAAGGTCAAACTGTAGGCATTCTGCCCTGTAGACTGCCCATTCTGGGTGAGCGGACGTGACGCGTTGTTCTTGGAATCGTATATGTGTAAAAATTCAAAACTTATTTCGAATTTTTGATAATTTTTTGTAAAAATCTGCTAACACGTCTAATTCTTATTAGTTCTGCGCAAATTAAGTGTAGGTGTAGCTAGAAAATTGCTTATGACTTATACGAGAATCTGCTTAGCTTCGGTGAGCGGACGGGAAGCCATTGCGAGTATTTTTACAGATTGAGCCTTGAGTAAAATTCAGTCCAATTTTTAAATTTTTATTTTCAAAATTTCTTGCAATCGAAGGAGTTTGGATTGTTTTTGATGAGTGGATCATGAAGACAACTAAATTTGGAAACTTTCTGCAGAATATCGATCCGTGACTCAAAAATTAGTGTACAGCGCTACCCTCCCGCACACAACTTTAAAATTGCATTTTTGAAAAGATCCAGAGCGGATCAAAGCAAAGTAAGGGTGGATCAAGAAGTATTCCACCAGATCATGACTCAAAAGGTTTTGGGTCTGACTCAAGCAGTGGGTGTGTTACGGGTACACACGCAGATTAACTGGGCTTATTTCAGCTTTAACGTTAGGTGACATTTTGAATGCGCTCTGATTTCTTTCTCTTTCCAGCTAAGGCTATTACTTGACAAAGTCGAAACGAGTAGACAAAGTTCAGGTTGCTCACGCAACGAAGAATGAGTTCATGACACCTGAGAAAACATGATCCCATTCCCAGCTATATGTTAGAGGTGTCCAATAATGTACGGATGTCTCGAGAAAAATACTTCAGTTTGCAATAATTTTCACCTCTTTCAAACTAAAATTCGTTAAAAATTCTAGAAAACCAAATTTAGTTTTATTATATTTATTGCAAAGCGAAAATGTTAATCTACATTTTAATATCAAGATGGCTTTCCAACTCCAAGCAATGAACGAGCAATAATTGTTCAAAGTTGGTGTCTCCAAAAGAAATCACCAGTAAATTGCGGTATAACGTGAAGCCTCTTCAAGAAACGTTGAGTAGAGTAAAGTAGAGCTATAATTAACCCTTTTCATGAAAGCATTTCAACTCTGCCATTTTTAACTCTTTTTAACCCACTCTACTCTGCCCTGCCAAGTATTAAAATGATATAAGAGTTATCGCCGAATTCCAAGAACTGAATAAATTACAGACTTTAAAGTTTGTTCCAAATACCCGAACCAGCACCTTAAATAGTGTTGACTCGACTCAAGCTACAATAAAGCAGAATGACAGTTCACTTTTTATTAATTGTCAAAAGGTTTTCACAAAAAATGGGCTTAACGGCTTAGCTTAAACGGCTTAGCTTAAATGGCTTAAAAATTCCTTTTCATAAATAATCGGCTTAATCGGCTTAAACGGCTTAAACTAAGCCGTTTAAGCTAAGCCGTTTAAGCCGCCTAGGCCGTTTAAGCCGTTTAAGCCGATTAAGCCGATTATTCATGAAAAGGAATTTTTAAGCCATTTAAGCCCTTTAAGTTAAGCCGTTTAAGCTAAGCCGTTTAAGCTTTTTATGAAAAGGCCCTTAGATCCTTCGGATTAAGTAGCCTGGAATTTAGTACCTGAAAGCACGTTTAGTAGCAACTGCCAACCTGGAGCAATCGCTGGAGTGCTTAGGAAAGATCTCCTCACTATTCTTGTTAGTAGTGATTTACATCAAACTGAATGTTTACTTTTTGAATTTAACAGTTTTTCAAAGTATGCAATTATTGCAGCTGTCTGTTGCATAAGTTTACTTTACAAAAAAGTACTTTGTGTCAGTTTCTTTGCCTATTCTACATATATTAAAAACGTTTGAAAAAAATAGTCACTTACTTTATTGCTTAAATAAGCATAGGTTTCAATAAGCTAGTACAGCATGAGCATAGTGGCAATACTTTTCCGAAATTTTTAGTACAGAAACCAAGTCTATAATCGGTTAAATATTAGTCATATTAGCTAAAACTTTTAGTAAGCTCAAAATTCTTTATACATGTATATATATGTTGTGGCAGATGCAGTCCAATTGGCATTGCATTACAATGCCAAGAAATTTTGGCTGTAACGGACACTACAACTTTACCCACACCCAAGGCTGGACAAGAAAAACGTTATGCAAAAACAGAAAACTGCATAGTATATATTTCGAACAAAAGCAAAGAACTTAAACTGAAACCTAATTGTTCATCTTCGCTTTAAGGGATTCAAGATTTAGGAGTATTTTCGTTGTTGCCATGTCTGAAAAATATCTCTACAAAGCTTAAATCAAACAGTTCATACCTTGAAAATTACAATTAAAATTCAGTACCGAACTGATATTTTATTGCTCGTTTGTTTTGCCACTTTCAACTACAGCAAGATTTTTAACAATTAATTATGCCAGTAATTTATTGAGGGATAGGTTTAACTAGGCGCCTGTTCAAAAACCCTTTTCATATCATCAATCAATTTAGATCGTTACCTGTTATAACAGGTACAACTAATAGCTTTTCTTTATTCCCTTGTTTACTAAATTTATTTTGACTACCATAGTCTAAAGGGATGCCTTGATAAATAAGTAGAAAAGTAGAAAGGAAGTAGAAAAATGAAGGAACTCTCTGCGACATCGTTGAACAAATTTTGGTAAACAATGCGTGCTGAAGGTTTTTTAGTACAAATTATAAAAACTAGATTTTTCTGATATTCGTCCTATATCTTTTAAAATCTTTTAAAATCGACAAACGCCTATTTTTCTAATACTTCCTTGTTTCGTGGGAAGTCCTAAAGAATACGGCACTGTCTCTAAACGTTACTCTAGTGTTGCGCATTTCTGCAAAGCAACAGAGTTTCCATCGTTGCTGTCTGGTAAAATATTTTGCGTTAAGCTTTCTTTCGCAGTTAAGGGGGGCTACGAATTTCACTAAAAGTTCGATGTTGGAAAAGCTAGCTAGTCTTTTGCCATATAATAGTATTAGGTTTAGTGTAAAATAGTTTAAAGTTTGAAAGAATTCCATGCAGCGTAGCGTCCTGTGGAGCCATCAGAAGTTGGTGTTATCGGTCCAAAGCTCGACATGACACGTACACAAACTTTGCCTCGCCCTGATCCTATGCGCAAGGTACGGTACCCAAATTTTCCAGAAATAGTACTGACATATAGCGCTTTGATATCTTGTAAAATAATCCTTAGATCAGTGTATACTTTTCTGTGCGATACAATCAAAGTGCGAAAAATTGGGTGTTGTAGGTGTATACGGGTGGAGGTTAACTAAAGTCTAATGAGCTGTGGTTTCGCAAAGGAGCCCAACTTTGCTCCAATTAATACTCCAAGTATCTGTCTTAACTTATGTAAAAATGACGTGATTTCGTTAGTCCCTGCGTTCGCAGTGCTAGATTACATTATCGATACTGTCGCCGTTATTTGGTGCCATTTCGAAGATGTGAGTCAATTACTCCGTGGCAGAATCGGCTGAAACTTTGCGCATTACAGGCCAGTGAGTGTACTAAGATGTGCGAAAGCTAGGTCACTAAACCTCGCTCCAATGTTTAGAAATGCTAGATTGATTTCTCGAAGTATGGATGACGATTGCTCCAAAAAGCTCTAAGACAGTAGTAAGCGCATACTGAACGAACGAAGCGTCATATCGAAAAACGATTTCATATTCGCTTCAGCAGGTCAAATAGCCCTATAAGCACCTTTTGGCAAAATCGGAGACAAAAATTTTTGACCCCATTTTACTGCGCTTAGCTAGCTTTTCAGGCCTAAAAATAAGGGTTATTTCTTAACAAAAAGTTTGCTAGCACACAAACCAGAAAACCAAAACCCTCGAAACTCACAGACAGTTTGCCTCTTTAGAGCTATAGTTGGTAAAAAGCTGGGGTAGGCTAGGGGCTGTCAATTTTATTAGATCGAAAACGGCGCACGGTCACATCGCAAATTTTTGTCAAATTTCAAACTTTGAGCTGTTATAGCTGAGGAAGGAAGCAACGCTCGAAAGCCGGAATACTTTTAAGATTTAGCACTAGTAACAGTTAACATTTGTGGCAAAACGTTTCAGAATTGGTCAAACCGTTAATCCACGAGTTCAGAAAAACTTTTTCAAAAAACCCACTTTTCGCCCTAAAATTTCGACTTTAGCGTAGTGCCAGAATCGATGTGTATTCGATATAATAATGCCCACTACGACTATTTAACCTTGATATGTTAGCTAATCATATGCCAAAAGGTAGGTCCCTCTGAAGAAGTTGGGCAACACCGTTCGTAGCCCCCAGCTTGAGCTGCAGTGTTCAGTGAATCCTTCGTATGTAGCCTTAGCACACTCACTTCTTGAGTCAGGTCCATAACCTTCTGAGCCATGATCCTTGTTTTGATACTTCTTGATCAATCCCTTACTTTTCTTTGATCTGCCCTGGATTTTTTGCAAAGTTCAATATTAAAGTGGTGTGCAGGAAGGTAGCGCTGCACACCAATTTTTGAGAAGGTAGCAGCATGTAGCAATCTTTCTGGAGTATAAAAGCGGCACCCTTTGAATCCGCATGGGAAATTTCAAAAAATTTTTCACTAAAAGTAAGATCTCATCATTCCGGATATATACTTTATGGCAGCTTGAAGCGATAAAGAAAACTATTTCGCTTTCTACTTTTTTTGGTCAAACTTTAGTAAAACGATTGTATATATGTAAAAGGTATTTTCTGCCTTGAACTAGATTAACAACTTAGATCAGATATTGCTTTGGTGGTGTGCGTGCGATGTCAGTGCAGTTGGATAATACTCAACCAAAAGCATTGCTTAGAAAATTTGTACTAGAACTTGAAGTTGCTAAAACAGTTACAGTTACTATTACAGAAAAAGCTACAGTTACAGCGCGGAAGGTTTCGGACAAAAAATTAAATGTCATCAGTTTCACAAAATTAGGTTTGAATTAATACGTTAACAAAGTTAACCCTTTTCACAGAAGTACCGCCGGTGCGACTCCGCTATTTTTCTGCGCAATAACTGGTTTTATTGTCTTTTTTATGTTTAGCGATCATAGACGACTCAGTGATGTCACACGTGACTTTTTATACCGCCGCTCCACCGATGTCGGCACTAATTC
>JASAND010015457.1:0-28483 GCA_030248195.1 Trissonchulus latispiculum
GAAATAATACATACCAGATTCTCAAGTTCCCGCAGGGTTCAAACGGGGCTCTCCAATTCAGTGGTGTTGCAGACTTCCAACTTTTAATAGTGGATTTAAAAAATAGCAAAATGATTTGGTAAAAAGTGATGAATCTTTCTTTCTAAACTCGCGCCAAAACCACTGGCTTACATTTTAAGCAATTTTTTATTGGATTTTGTGGAGGGCCTGTCAATTCTTTGACTAATTTTTCGTTAGTCCGGACTCGCTCGACATTCTACGGCGAGTTAAACGTGACGGACCCAATATTAAAACTCAAGCAAAACAAACATGTCTAGTTGTGAATATTACAAGCCATACCAGTGTGGCACTTGTGGTCAGACGTTCACCAGGGCGTTAAACCTACAACGTCATGTTCAAAACCTTCACAGTGCCCAACCAGAGTATGATGAGTCCGAATCAGAGACAAGTACCTAATGTTCAGACAGTAGTGACTCGAGTTGTGGAGAGATCTATGAGCCAACTGACATTGGTAAGTTTTGGGATGAGCTTGTCAGGCAGACTGAAGAAAAATTCGAAGGTAGAATAAATAGGTTAGCAAACGAATACGTTGCAGACGACCATGATGATGCTGAGGCTGAAATTGAGGCTTACAATGAAGTCCGACCTAGGATCCGAGCTGAACTGAATACAAAAATCTACTTTCACATCCAACGTTGTAATGGGTTCCTCGATGATCCAATAATTGATGAAATTCTGACCAAACAAATAGAGTACGAGGCAAAGTATTCTGATGAAGAAGCCCCCAGACGTGTCATAGAAAAGAACTCCAATTTGAGCACAGTGGTACCAACTTGAAAAAAGACGGTGGACCAATTTGATGAACAGGAAGAAGAAGAATAAGTGGAAAGTTAATGGGAAGTAGGCTCGGTGTGTACTCAGTGTTAGTTCGGAGTCGGTTTGGAGTGACTCAGAGTACAAAGGCACGACTGTCGGTAAGTTAAGGCACGGCATGGAAAGTTAAGACAAAGTTCGGTGAAATATTAAAAAAGTATGTTCGGAGTAAGATTGGTGTAAAGCTGAATTTGGTTGGGTTGAATGAAAAGTTAAGAAACATGAAACACTCAATAATACCAATTTGTGCAAACGGTAAATGTAAGTTATAAGCCAACCAACTACTACCTAACTCAAAATCTATATAAACGGTGAAATTTCTGGGAAAGTGTCAGTTTGACCTGTTCTGTCGAGAGCGGTCGGTTTTAAAAGCTTTCTTGAAAAAATGTATTGGTGGTGTTGGTTCAGTATTCAAAGTAATGAGGTGGAAATTTGGGACTACAGTGCGCCAAGTTACTTCAGCCCGGAAACAGCTATCGAGGATGGAACTTCGGCTACTTCTAAATTTAGAGGAACTTTTGCATTAACATTTTTGGGAGTTTTAGAAGGACCCGATTTGGTAGACCTTCGGATGGTTGACCAGAAACAAATTCCACTTATCGACAGCCTTGCTCAAACCCTGGGAACCAAGCTTTGCCTCCATCTCTGCTCCCCTTATCCCAACAGTCCTCTTTAGGGCTATTTGTATATCTGATTGAAAATGTGTGCATAAAATATAGAATACAAATAACACATAAAAATACATAGAAACACATAAAAATATCGAATTAAAACTGGGTTTAGGTGGGTGAGGTGGATAGGTGAAAGAGCTTAGGTACGTAGGTAGGTAGAGAAGTTAGGTAGCTAAGTAAATAAGTTATTTTTATTTAGCAAGAATCGAATAAGAGGTTAGAAAGTCATGGGCGGTCAAAGATTACTCCTTTTGAAAATTTTATGAAACCTGATTGGATGATGCTGCACCAAGACTATATAAACCCTTAATGTTAGAAAGCCAAGTGTGGTGAATGAAGTGAGTGAAGAACCTAGAATGGGTGGAATGGTGTTTAGACAGAACAATATATTGCACATATGCATTTGCTGTAAATAATCGCTTAGAAAACCAAAAAATACAAAAACACAAAAATATTGCATGCGTCATATTAGGATTTCTTAGATAGACATGATAGACATTTCTTAGATAGAGGATTTCTAGGCATACACTACCGATTGTAGAAGCTGCATAAATTAATCAAAATCCGTTTATTTGGCATAACATCAGGCAAACTTATTTTTACACCGGGAAATTGACTATGTTCAATGATTGACAAAAATATCATAAAAACAGAAGCGGCCGGGTCACCTCTCCCAATCCAAGTCAATGTTAACCCTTACAGCTATGGGAACTTATCGGTCAGTGACAGTGTGTTCTAACTGTCATGAATGCCATCAACTCATGGCCTTTGTAAAGCTAGCAAGGCTTTTATGAGACTTCTGCTAGAACTGTAGTTTGGCTATCTGGTCTCTTATGTTTCAGCTTCTACAGTTATTGATCCTACTGCGCATTGAATTCCTACTAAGTCTGGGAAATATTGATTTAATCAAGTCAAGGACTGATCCCTCATTCACAGTAGTTGCGTCCAGAGTCAGCCAACTCGGGTTCGATCACCGGGATCTTTTGCGCTTTCCCCCCCCCAGCCCTAACTTTTGATTTTTTTGACCAATAACTTTGAAATTTGGTGTGGGTGCATACTGGAGGCTGGTGAATTCAAAAATTAAAAATTTTTTAAAAATTTTGAATTTTTGTTTGGTAAGGGGGGACCAAAGGGAACCAAAAACATTTTTGAAAAAAATTTTGCTGAAAACATGCATACAGGGGTTTTCTGGGGCGCTGAGCACGAATCTGAAATATGTTTTTCGATTCAGCTTTTCGTTAGCCCAGTATAAGCTTACACGTTAAGCTTACAACTTTAGCTTATACTGAGCTAACGAAAAGCTGAATCGAAAAACGGATTTCAGATTCGTGCTCAGCGCCCCAGAAAACCCCCGTATGCATGTTTTCAGCAAAATTTTTTTCAAAAATTTTTTTGGTTCCCCTTGGTCCCCCCTTACCAAACAAAAATTTAAAATTTTTAAAAATTTAAAAATTTTTGAATTTTTGAATTTACCAGCCTCTAGTATGCACCCACACCAAATTTCAAAGTTATTGGTCAAAAAAATCAAGTTAGGGCTGGGGGGGGAAAGCGCAAAAGATCCGATCACCGCTCTAATCGCTTTGTTACAATTATTTTACGAAACTAAGCAAAACGTACCATAGGACTATAGCGATGTTAGCTCATATATATACATAGCTGACCGTATACAACTCATTCTTTGCCTGTGTTATCTGGGGTCGCATATGCCCGAGCACATGCTGTATCATGTACATAAGTAGGTTTAAGCTAAGCTAATTGAGCCTGAACATAAACAAATTTATCTGCGGATCATAAAGCTGAGGCAATCAACCTAGACAGCTTCGATGTGCACCAAAAATGAGGCCGCACAGCCTTAGCAGAATTTCTTGCACACCCGATATTGAAAATTATCAAACTTATGTTTCCGTTGTAATACTGGGAACCAAGACTTGTTCTACATTCGGATTACAACAACAGCAATTTCAATGACAAGCGATACCCACAGTTAATCGTCCTTTGCGTTTAAGTTTTCTTATTGTCCACTAGAAATCGGATGAGGTTATCTTGGAGCTCTTGTCTTTGCTATCCACCCAAGCCGAAATTCATTTTGCCGTTCATTCGAAAAAGCGAAATTCCGACTGGATTTCCGAAATATTGGCTGATTAAGCAACACAGAAATAATTTTTGTAGGGAGAAGTCGCGCATGTGCTGCTAAATTCCAGTTCGTCTGGAAATGCTATGGAATTCGTTTGAAACATCTTATTTACCCACTCAAACTCTTTCAAATCAAAATTCCTTGGATTTCTGAGAAATCGCATCATTATATGTGCCACAACAATAATTTCGCTTTCAAGTAGGAGTGAAAGGAAATATTTTACTAAAGTCCAATAGGTCTGAGAATGCAATGGAATTTGTTTGAAAAATCATAATTGCCCACTCGAACTTTTTCAAACCGAAATTCCTTTGGCATCATATTAGATCAAATTCCTATTTGCCCCGCCTGCTGTAAACGGTATAAAAGGATTTTCAGTTGCCTATTTTAGCCAGTACAGTACCTCTAACTGTTCGCTAGCATCGACTCGATTCATCAGTAAGTAATATTAGTAAATCAATTTTTATGTAAAAGTGGTAGGATTGTAAGTTCTTCGCTTTGTTTTGTAAGTGTTTTAGGATCTCTTCCGCATCACCCTCCCCCGTAACTTTTAATTTTTGACCAATAACTTTGAAATTTTGTATATATAGGTGCATGCATACTGGAGGCTGATGAAGTCAAAAATTCAAAAAATTTAAAATATTAGTTTGGTAAGGGGGGTCAAGGGGAACCAAAAAACTTTTGAAAAAAATTTGCGCATATGTACAAGGCGTCCTGCTAAAGTTGTAGGCTTAACATGTAAGCGTAGCCAACGAAAAGCGGAATCGAAAAACGAATTTCAGATTTGTGTTCTGTGATCCCAAAAACGCCTATATGCAGGTTTTCAGCAAATTTTTTCAAAAATTTTTTCAGTTCGCCATGGTCCCCCTTACCAAAATAAAATTTAAAATTTTTTGAATTTTTTGAATTTTTGAATTCATCAGCCTGCAGCTGCAGTATGATGCACCTGACACAGTTTCAAAGTTATTGGTCAAACGAAATCAAAAGTTGGGAATGGGACAAGAAAGCGCAAAAGATCCGTGTTTAATTTAGAAGCGGGAACTGCTATATCTCGGAGATGGACGCGGGACGAAATTTTTCCTCCCGTCCCGTCCCGTCCCGCACTCAGTCTGTTTGTCCCGTTCCGCGGAATTGTGCAGTCCGCAAATTCGATAATGCCCGTCCCGCAAAATCCCGCATAATTTCTTAATTCCCTCATTAGCTAAAATTAATGGTAATTATATAATACAAATTTAATATGAAAATTTAAAATAAGTTTGTTATGTAAACTTTACGCTATTTATATTTCCTTGCGAAGATGCAAAGTCAGTACTTAATTTATTATATATTCAAATACGCTGCTGTATGTTAAAAAATGTGAAATGTTTATATCATCTGCAAACAAACAATATCAATTGCTGATTTCAAAATATTGGCCAATTGGCCAAATAAAATCAAATTTAGCGGAATCAGAAAATTACTGCCATAGAAAAGCGATGGAACCGGGTCACCGTGTCAGTTTGGGCCACTTTTCGGATCGGGTCACTGGGTCAGCGGGTCAAGAGCTTGAATCCGGCCTTGATCCGGTTTTCTTAATTTCGCACAGATTATTTCTCACTAATTTTTGGTTTAAAACTAAAACTTTTAGGTCTAATTTCAACCTGATGCTGATACATGATTTGCATGTTTTCAAATTTAACTTGCGCTTCATAACCTTCGCAACTTGAGGTTCGTTCAATATGGTCTCCAGCAGAATAGTATTTGTTCTCATCGGTTCCATGATTATTGCATTGCATAGATCTGTTAGAACTAGATGGTTTGCAAATTATAACTGATTAAATTAAATTAGGTAATTCAGATAAAGCCAAGTTTCAAAAGTCCCAACCTTTGTCCCGTCTTTAAGTTTTAAATCAAACCCTTGACTGGTTATACATAATCAACACTTTATACAACTTCGAAATCATTTACATTACAGCTACTGTCATATTTCAGTGGAAAGAAAGATTTTTTCTTTCTTTTCTTTCTTTCTTTTTCTTTTCTTTTTTCTTTCTTTCTTTCTTTCTTTCTTTCTTTAAAGAAATAAAGGAAGAAAAGAGGGGGACAAGAATCAAAGTTTCTTGATATAAAGGTCAGTCCAAGCATTTGATTGACATTTGTTTTGGAAACCTCGGGCTTAATACACAGGGTCTGTCCGTGCATATATGCGTGCGTAGTGTAGTAGAAGAAGCCAAGTTTACATCAAAGTCAGTGTTAAGCAAAAGGTACAGATCAAATATGACAACATTTAGGGCCAGGCCAGGGTTAATTCAAATTATTGGACTTTCTTTCTTTCTTTCTTTCTTTCTTTTTCTTTTCTTTTCTTTCTTTCTTTCTTTCTTTAAAATTTCTTTTTCTTTGCACTCAAATATGACAGTAGCTGTACCTGCGTATACTCAAAATTAAACAATAAACTTTCAACAAGAAAAGGTACGAAAACCAGCACAGCAACTGAAACCTATATTACCTTAAAATTGAATTTTATAGAATAATTTGAAGTGTGACTGTAATCTTTTGAAAACTGTTATCTAGCTCTCTCAAAAATTCCCTAATTTAGAAATAAATATAAGAAATTTTTGTCCCGCGGGAACCCGCGGGTCGAAGGTTGTCGTCCCATCCCGTCCAGTTCCGCGGGATCCCGTGGGCTCCCGCGGCCCGCGTCCATCTCTGCTGTATCTTAATTAGCTTCGACATTAATTGAACGGCAAGAACACTAAATCCAAGACAAGATGAGCTTCAGGAAATTAATATACAGTACATTTGTAGTAACAAGATTATTATCCATATTAAAATTAGTCAGTACTAAGGGAAAACCTTAATTTTTCGCTCAAAAATGTGTTGCTCTTTGTACAGTCACTGACTCCAGCCCAGCCACAGATGAAAGGGATGCAAATATGCGGGAAGAGTTGAACATCATATTTCTCCTGTTTCCGAACAACCTGTACCAAAAACCTGAGCATAACCGGATTCTTGTAGGAGTTGATCTTCTTGTCTGGAATTTAAACCTTGGAAGTTAAACTCCAAAGCCCCGATTAATAGTATGATTGAAAACACGACTCAGACACGACATGACTCAGAAGTGTAGAGTCTAACCAAACTTTACGAGTGGGTACTGCGCACTAATGGAAACGTCGAACCAGGAGGAGAGGTATGTTTCAGCCGACCTGGGCTGGATCTCGCCAGATGAAATTTCCTACGTGACACCTAACGAACGGAGTTTCCTACGTGACACCTAACGAACGGAGTTTCCTACGTGACACCTAACGAACGGAGTTTCCTACGTGACACCTAACGAACGGAGTTTCCTACGTGACACATAACGAACGGAGTTTCCTACGTGACACCTAACGAACGGAGTTTCCTACGTGACACCTAACGAACGGAGTTTCCTACGTGACACCTAACGAACGGAGTTTCCTACGTGACACCTAACGAACGGAGTTTCCTACGTGACACCTAACGAACGGAGTTTCCTACGTGACACCTAACGAACGGAGTTTCCTACGTGACACCTAACGAACGGAGTTTCCTACGTGACACATAACGAACGGAGTTTCCTACGTGACACCTAACGAACGGAGTTTCCTACGTGACACCTAACGAACGGAGTTTCCTACGTGACACCTAACGAACGGAGTTTCCTACGTGACACCTAACGAACGGAGTTTCCTACGTGACACCTAACGAACGGAGTTTCCTACGTGACACCTAACGAACGGAGTTTCCTACGTGACACATAACGAACGAACCGCCGATGAAACACGAACAAGACCTCTGAGTAATTACAGAAAGGTGTTTGAATTAGATTTTTAAATACACGCTCAGTGAATTAATTAAACCTACCCATGCCAGTCCTTGCTCAAAACCCTACCTACCGACTATACAGTTCTAATAAAAATCCTAAACTAAAAGCCCAAGCAACTCAGCAACTGAGACCGCATTTATTAAGTAACAAAAAGACAGGGGAGTAACTCCCGAAAAGGCAAGAAAATGGCATAATCAGTTTTAGATTAGAAAAGAGAAAAACACAGAAAATACCGGAATTATTCACAGTGCAAAACATTTTAGAAATACAGCACAAGAATTCTTACGAATGCACATATAAGGACAGAAACCCAGAATAAATTTTCAAACGATACAGCAAATAATATTCCCCATAAAAATTAAACCCCACAAGCAATACTACGCAAAAGGAAATAGAATCAATAGAACAGGCAACCTTAGGCTGTCGCAACCAAGACGCCAACAAATGTATTTATCTCACTAATTAAAAACCTTCGTAAATTTTTGAATAAAAGAAAAGTTAATTAAGAAGAAAGGAATAAATTTCTAAAAACAAATTTCAGATGAAAGCAATAGAAGAAATAAAACAGGCAACTTACAGACCAGGAAAAATCGATAAAGAAAGCACACAGAAAAATAGGACACAGGGCAAGAGCAACAAACAAGATCCGACCGCACTAAAGACTTTCGACAAGACTGACTTGTTTTTAAAGGAGAAGGCTGATGAGAGAAAAGAAGACTTTTGATTGGTCCGTTTTGAGACCCTCCCGTAGACGCATCTATGCACTTCCAGAAAACAACTAGCAACTAGGTGGGCTGAATATAATATACAGTATTTCAACATAGGAAATGCACAATTTCAAGACAATTTCACCCAAAATTTACATAAAACAATCTTCACTACAAAATTATCATTTCCATCACAATTTCACACCAATATAAATTCACTAAAAATACTCACACATCACAAAGAGGCTTGACGCAACGTCTCCTCATTACAATTGTAATGTAATTCTTCTCATATAGGTAGTTTTTAGTCAGCAAACGGCGGAGAGACGAAGGTCAAGGATAAAAACATGACCCACAACCCAGAATTAGGACAAACGGTTAACATTGTCCAATAGCATTAGAATTAGCCTTAATGAACTTCCGGGCATTTTAGAACATTCACGGAATTTTGGTTAAGCATACTTATGCTATGCTGTCTTTCGTACACTCTGTTTGCACCTTATGTTGTATTAAAATTCCAGTTTGCATTTTCAGAAGTGTTTGACGATTTCAGCTTCGATTACAGAAGTCTAAGAGAAACACTGGAAATATGTCGATAGCTATGGAACCGAGCCTCGGTAATTCCAATCATTATGTGAGAGGAAAGTTCCATCTTATGCAATCCCATTAAAATACATACTCATCCTAGGGCCTTTTCAAGAAAGGATAGAGTAGAGTAGAGTAGAGTAGAGTTAACTGTTTTAACTAGCCGACACTACAATACATCAGCATTCCTATTATACATGAACGTAGCGGGAACAAGTATTGAATCTTAAATAGAGCTGTTAAGCATGTAATTACAGTTTCAAATTTTCTTAGGTTATCAACATAGTGTGGTCTGTCCAGAACTTGGATCCGCATATGGTTTAAGTCTGGCAAACAGTGGCAATGTGCTTGTTGTTACTCTGTTGTGTTATGTTAGTTCACAAAAGAAAACTGTAGTAGAAAATGTCGAAGTCTCGGGAAGTCATCCAACAATAAGGTACAATTTTCCTATCAGTAAGCGAAGGTCATCGGGTCAGGTCGGGTTACTTTTTAGACCGGGTCGTCGGGCCAAGAGCTGTGATTCGGTCCTGAACTGGGGCTAAAGAATTAGCACAACATTAGAAAAGGTTTGCTAATTGTGGAATGTCAAAAATGTGAAAAAAACTGGTCCCAAAAACTAGTCAATAAGAAGACAACACTTACTTACTACTTACGACATATACTCTTTCCTGCTTCTCTGTAAAACCAAAAACTAATTATGCCATAATTATATAGCACTTTTTGCATTTGTCACACGACTAAAACTTAGCCTTTTCAGACAAAACCCAAAAACGCATTTATAGGATTTCAAGATTTTCTGGAAAACAAGGCCACAGGGTAACTGGGCCAAGGATAAGGGATCCTGTTCCATCACTGCTGGCTATACACATCCGTGGAGTGTCTACGACTTTCCTGAGTCTATGGGAATTTGTTCTCAAGGAGATGCTCAAACGAATTTATGAAATTTTACCAAAATTGCTAAGATTCCAGCTCGAAGAAAAGGCCAGCCAGTACCTGTAATGGGTTAAACCAAGAGTACATAATATCAGTAGGACAGATAGAGTCAAAACAGCCACAAGTCCACGGATCCGTGCGGATACGCTGATATCACAATTTGACCGAACCATACTGACCGGTTGGTCTGACTTTGGGTGTCCACGTTTGATTTTCATTCTTCAAAGAGTACATAATATGTAAGAGTGTGACAACAGGCAAGCTCTCTGTTATCAGCTCTATGTACATGCTCTGTTCGCTAACGGCTGACCCCCCCACACAAATGTGTATGCACTCTTAAAAAGTTTCTGTAGAAACTACAGGAATTCTTGTAGTTTTCTACAAAAGTGCTCCTGTGCGGTCGGTCACTGGTGGAGCTTCCTGTATTTTCCACAAAAGCAAATTTTGTATTTTCTACCAGTCACTCGAACAGTAAAAGTTAGAGGAATTTCCTATAAAAAATACTGAGAAAACCTGTAGTTTTTATTACAGGAGTTTCCTGTAGAAAATACTAAAGAAACCTGTAGTTTTTTGATTGACTTTTTTTCACAATCCTAAATCAGATACCAAACGTGTAGTTTTTACAAGACACAACCTGTAAATTTTACTGGACCGACCTGTTATTTCAAAGGGGGGGGGCAGGTGCAGGGGGGCGGCCGCTACCAAAATATTTTCGGCAGGGAGCGGCCGTTACAAAAAAATCACCCAAGGGGTGTTGAAAGACTGAAAATTTGAAAATATTCAAAAAATTCAGTCTTCAAAAATTATGACCATTGTCGCCCTTATATACGCAGTTTGCGTTATCAGCGTATCGAGTACTTTCCTGTAGAGTACACCTGTAAACCAGTGAAAACTACAGGTTTCATTTGTATATATTGAATACACTGGTCTAACTTGTAATCCATTCTACCAAATCCGGTGAATACTACCAAGGATGGCCTGTAGAAATTACAGGAGTTAACCTGTACATCATCTGTTATCTCTACAAAAACTTTTGTATTTATCATCTACAAAAGTGACTCCTGTAGTTTCTACTGGAACATTTCTAAGAGTGTGTGTACTTCAAATATTTTTGGCCGCTATCTTACCGTCCTAAAGCTCGAAGCAGACATTAACACGTAAAGATACGGCGAGTGCACGTACAGAAACGGGTACTGGGTACACATTTCTGTGGGAGGGGGTCACTAGGTACACGTTTGTGGGGGTCTGCCGTTAGCGTGCAGAGCATGTACCTCCAGCTGATAACACAAAGCCTGCTAGGTGTTACACTCTTATCTATTAAGTACTCATGGAAATCATAGGTTGTTAACGAAACGAAACTTTTTGGTATTAATTTTGGAAATTCTTGTATTTTTTACTACTCGGTTGCATCCATAGCAGAAAATGCAAAAAAGCTTTTATGAAAATTGCAAAGTTTTTCGTAGTGACTCACCGCACAGAAGCGCTTAGGGCAAATCAGTGAAATTAATATGATTTCTACAAAACTCTTTTTAAGATATAATAGTTGTGTGCAAGCTGCATTTCATGTCTACAGAAGTCTAAAACCCACTTGAACCTTATGCAATTAATCTTTTTTGTAGTCGCAATTGCCTGGATTACGAAGGATACACAATCAAAGAATTGGCTTTCTACCGGGACTGTCATGGCAAAGTTAAGGATATTGGATTGATGTGTTGGGATGGATCCAAAATTGAGAGTGTCGAGAAGGTGAACTGGAAAAACGGTAAACATGTGGTGGTGATAAACTGTGAAGATTCTGGAGGGAAAAGTATTCGCGGAATACTCTTTGATACGAAGAAAGGTTTTCCTGATCCTGATTACATGGGTGCAAAATGTCCTTCGCAGTTTGAATAAAGTTTTTGCGTTGTCTAATTTACTCTTTGCTGGCTAAAGCCCGGTTCACGATTTAGTGCTTTGTGCTTTCACAGTTCACGATGGCGAGAAAGCATAGTGCTCTGTGCTTTATCGCAGAGTTGTATGCGGGCCGATTTTTCCGGCCCGCGCCCGGCCCGCAGCCCGCACTTCGTGACCGCGGCCCGCATGACCCCGGCCCGCGGCCCGCACTCGCATAATCCTGCCCGCAGGTACCCGCACATAAAAATTGCTTCCTATGCAAGCCTGAGTTCCAAAACTGAAGTATTTTAAGGTAGTGGTATCCTTTTGTGCAATGCTTTTGTAGTGATTCTTTGAAACCTTATAACTTGCAATTTTGGGAGCTGGAAAGAGATTTATACATAGTTTTAAAGCTTATAATCTGGACATTCCCATGAGCTTACGAAACTAGCAAAATTGGCAAAAACTTTCTGAGATAAAGCTAAATATAGATTAAATTTTTTAACATAGATTTTTCAAAACTGTAGAATTGGCTAGTTTTAAAGTTTTCAACAAGTTTTCTTTGTGCCGAGGGACAGTTTTTAGATTTGGCTCTCTTAGCGCACCAGAAAATCCGCCAAATGGCCAAATGTGTGGCGACACGAAATTTTGCAACTTTACGTTGAGTTTTTTGCAACTAGAGGCGTTTCGCTCAAACCAAGAAAAATGCCCCTCCGCAATAGTGCGAATCTTCAAATGCCAAAACTCACTTTAATCCATTGGGAAGTTCTTGAGAAATTGATGTTCAAAGCAAAATACGCAGTTTTGCCAAAATGGTTTGTCGGCCAAATCTCTAGCCTTGATAAAATGTGCAATTCGACTGTGTATCGATTGAATAAACTAAAATTGTCAGTAATATTTGGTAGAATATTTGCAAAAACTGACTTCCTCATGGCCAGTTTTGACCCCCAAAATCGTTTCGGGCTTACACTGGCTTAACCACTGGAGATTCGTCAAAAGTTGTAGGATCAAAAATGTTCATTTTGGTGCCCTCTTTCCAGCCATACCAACCAATCTCATGTATCGACTACCTACTGCAAGAAAAATGGCGACCGTGTAGCCGAATGGTTAAGGCGCCGGACTTCGGATCCAAAGGTCCGAGGTTCGATTCCCGCCTTAGCCATAATGACGTTACATTGTTTCCTTGAGCAAGAAACTTAGGTCACTGCTCCGCCGGTCGGATGAGGCGTTAAATTGGTGGGCCCGTGTGCTGCCTTGCTGGGGGTAGCGCACGCTAAAGAACCCTTAATCCACTTATCGTCAAGAGTAGGGCGCGGAGTTCCCGGTGGAAGGTACCCTCCTTGGGATATACCAGCACTTCTGCAATGTGGTCCGCCTACCTCCTGCGAGGGAGTGTTGGGTGCAAACGAGTCATGTACTCAAAATGGATCACACAACTTTCCGGGTTTGTCTCTGATCCCACCCCATCTGCGCTTGGGGCTTGGAGTGTCGAAAGATGCTGTGCTCCTCTACCTTGCGTATGAGCAGTTAATGGATGTCTTACTACCGGAGCCGAAAGGCCAAGAAGGTGTCTGCTCCAGCTTCCCATTGTGGGACAGCATTCAGGCGACGAAGCGAGAGTCATACTAGCTATGACTGATGGGGAGAGACAAAGGTTAGCACCCTCATATAGCCTCTTGGCTGAGTAGCCCGGCAACAACAACAACAACAACAACAACAAGAATAATGGCAAAAACCAAAAATATTTTCACCTAAAAATGCGGGACTGATCCGAAAATGTTAAAGACCACCAAAATGTAATGCAGATAGCCGCTGGCAAAATGTGACAAATTTTTTACATGGACAGTGCACATTGCGCATTGACTATGCAAGCAAGAGGATAGTTGCTTGTCAGATTTATTTGCTCAAACCCAAGGACTGATTTATATGTATATATTTCGAGAACTCGTGTGGATCTGAGAAAGTATGTAGTCAATCCCAAGTTGCTGACATCCTTTGGTCAATTTCTTTGTAAACATTGAAGAGCAATTCCATAACTAAAACAAGGGTTTAGCAGCTCAGCTATTTGCTGGAGTGGAGATATCGAATGACACAACGAAGTCAAGCCGATTGTTTAAAAGCCTGAAATATATTGTCTTCTTCTTCCTTTATAATTTGGTGTATATATATATTTCTAAAAAAACCAAAACTAGCTGAAGAAACTATCCAAAAAATCGGCCCGCATCGGCCCGCGCGGGCCGTGCGGGTAGCAAAACTCGGCCCGCCCCGCCCCGCCCCGCGGGTACCCGCGGCCCGCATACAACTCTGCTTTATCGGTTCTCGAAGTTGATTGTGCTTTGTGCTTCTGGTGTGCTTTGAGAATGTTCAACAATGTTGAAGATTTTAGTATGTGCTTTTGTGCTCACCAAACAAATCATGCCAATCTTTTAGCTGATTGGCTGGAACAAAGGAAAAGAAAATATTAATAAAAACGGCTAGTACAAAGTAGTGCTGGGACCGGTTCCGATTTTTGAAACCGGTTCCGGTTCCCGTTCTTGACTACCGGTTCCGGTTCCGATTCTAGCTACTGGTTCCGGTTCCAATTGGTATTTTTATAAAAAGCTAAAATCACACGATTTTTTTATTTCTTTGACAATTGCTATAAAAACTTAATATATTTAACTGCACAAAGCTATGAACGTGTTTTTAACCAGTGTTTTTGCTTACTTTTTACTATTTATATACAAATATTTACTGTGAAAAAGATATGGTCTGTTTCATTTTTACCAATATGTTGGGGAAATTTTAGCTACCAGAGCTTACCAAAATACTAAGTATTCTCAATCTAGATAAACATTTAGCTACTGCCCTTCAGAAAGCAAACGTCGCACAGAACTTTCCTCGACCAATTTCAAGCAGTCCAATAAAATTTGCTTATCGATTCAACAACTACAGTTACAACATTACAAAGCTTAATCATTGAAAAAGCAGCTAATCTCATCTCGGGATCGAAGATATTTTGAGATCCAAAACTATAGCAGAAAACATTGGGAAAATCGTTGAACGAGAATTAAAACTTTTCGAGCACTTATGCAGCACACAGGTACAACTAACTTCATACCTTTAAAACCAAAAAATGTATGTTACAAAAGCTGCTAAGTTTTTATTTTACATAGAATTTGTTTTAATTTTTGTAGCTGAAATAAACAAATTTGTAACAAAAGAGCGCTATTACCTATCAAATCCTAAACCTATATATAAGCAAAACGAACTAAAATATGACTATGAAATATTTTAATAGACCATCAAAGGCATTCTTTTTCGGTAGCGCTAGCCAATTGCTATTAATTAAATAAGAATGGTACCTCCTCAGGGCTACTGTTGCTCAGCTTAACCCTTAATCAGGAGTTGCGCCTTCAGTATACTGGTTTGCTTCAGTTGAAGTTTGCACACAAAAATTGCAGAGGCAACAGCTAAAGCTGGAAGGGTTGCCGTAAAGCATCAAATCCTTAATGCTTACCTTTGTCATCCTAAAAGAAGAGTTAACACTGAATACACCTTAGTTTTTCTTTTTCTATAACCTTTTCAGAAAACTTAAAACATTGACTGAAAACTGTTATTAAAGACATCGTAAAATTGATATCAAATCTTCTGCCATTTACACATTTCAGAAACAAAATTTCATATCTAAATAGAAGTACCAAAATAAAGTTAAAATCCAAACGCGAACTTCAAATTCATAAAAAAACTTTAAAATTTTACAAAATAAACCTTGATTGAAGTTTCAAACAGCCAAAATTAACACCAGAACCGGTCGGTTCCAAAAGCCACCGGTTCCGGTTCTACCGGTTCTTTTGGAACCGGTCCCAGCACTACTACAAAGATACCTAATTTTTAGAAGGCACTGCTCACCAAACCGAAATCAGAAACTGTGGATATATACTTTTTATACCCATTGGAACAGACACTTTTCAAAAACGGGTATTAAACCAAGAATCCTTTATTTCAGAAAAGAACGCAGAACCCGAAGCATCGAAATAACAAACAAAAAACCTCATAGTATAGTAATAAATGGCAGTTGAAAAATCAGCTATATTCACCAGTAAGGGCAGTACAAAATCGGATAGTTAAAATCATCTCATTTCTACCAGAATCTTTTCTTCAATCGAATTCAACTATGTTCAACTAATCTAGTATACGCATAAATGATAAATGATTGAGAGTAAGGCTTCAAATGTCGTTGCGATCGGCACATGTAGATTCATCATTATATATATATATGCGTTCAATATTTTTCACAACCAGATATGTAAATTCTCATTTAAACCATACAAATTAATTATCCAGATGATCCTACACTTCTAGATCCGACACTTTCTAGCCACTAATTCGCTCAGCAAGGACCGGGGCCCGCTACAAAGCCCGGAAGCGCCAGCATAGGAGACACGAGCATCCTCCTACCTCAACCTTATGACTTTTACAGCTAAACAGAACCAGTGCCAAACTACAAATTCGGTAGATCTTTTAATTGAACAAAAACTATAGAACCCATCAAACAGCCGAATTCCAACAACACGAACAAGATAACCTACTAAATTATACCAAGAGTACATAATACATAAGAGTATGACAGCTGGCATACTTTATGTATTATCAGCGTGCACATCCTCTGCACGCTAACGGCTGACCCCCCCCCCCCGGCAAATTGGACCCCAGTGACCCCTCCCCCCCCCCCCGGCAAATTGGACCCCCGTGACCCCTCCCCCCCCCCGGCAAATTAGTACCCAATCGAAACGGGGGTACGCTCACTCGCTCTATGCTTGTGTGCTAAAGCTCGACAACACAAGCACTACGTGCGCGAGTTTTGTGTCAGTTTCGAGCTTTAGAACACATTCATAGCGGCCAAAATCTTTTGAAGTGAAGGGTCCAATTTGCGGAGGGGGGGGGTCAGCCGTTAGCGTGCAGAGGATGTGTCACGCCTATAATACATAGAGTATGACTGCTGTCATACTCTTACGTATGTATTAGGTACTCTTGATTATACCAAATACAACCGCATAGAAAGCGGTTCTGTCACTACACAGGCCAGAGCGAACAGTGGAATAAAGCACATCCTTTTCTCTAAAATGGCCAGAATTACACTAAAAACTATTACTAACTTAGATAAAAGTTGCTTTTCGGCACTCAAAATGTAGTTGACAAAAGGTAGCCGAAAAGACATTGCAGAAGCAACAATTTTCTTGTATTTCGCTTACAATATAGCTTCGATTGCGCACATACACTCCGCTCTAGCCTTTCCTAAAGGCTGTGTTTCAGGAGTAACCGTTTTATCGACATTTCTAGACAACAAAATTCTGTAAATTGCCAGCTGAACCAGCAAACACAATAACAGAGAACAGAGATTCTAGAACAACAAAAAAGATACAACAAAGACTCACTGGCAAAATCACAAAGCAAAACAGACAGCAAATATAAACGTAACGAAAACAAAGCAGCTGGAAATGCTGCAAACAAACGATCCGACATAATTGCTAAAGCACTGAAATTAACACACACATATTATATATATAGACGAGCTGCACGACTAGAAAATAACTCAACGACTAAGATAAACAAAAATCGGAGGAGCAAAATTTGGGTGGAGCCATGCCGAAAAGTATATACAGGGGCAAAAATCGAACAGACAAAATGTTCAGCCCAGTCTTCGGCAGAATCTTGCCCGAGCGAACGAGTCCATGTTCAGATATTGAAATGCAAATATTTTAAAAAATTTGATAAAAAATAGAAATTCTCCCTTGAAAATGTTAAACTTATCAAAATTCAAAGGAATGCAAAGGAATTCGCAAAAACAGAAAGAAAAAGGAGAGCGTATCTGTGCCGTATTTAGGGGGTCCAATCCCTCTCTCATTTTTCGGGGAAACATGAAAACTTTAGCCAGATTTTAAGTTTTAAAATTTCAAGCCGATTTTACAATGACACTCCGCTGCGGTTGCTCGCTCCTCGGGACTGCGAAATGTGGATGGGAACCGAAAAATGAGGCCCATCCACAGGTGGACACGGGGGGAAAGGTGGAAATCCCCCTCGGCGACGTCAATCATAAGGAGTCTCGAAATTGCTCCCATAAGGGGTGAGAAAATTGACCAAAAAATAGGTTTTATATACATCCTAAATTTTCAAAAATTTTCCGGTTTCGCCGGAATGTTTCACTCAAAACCCTGTTTTTTTGCTAAAGAACGTCCGAAAAACGTTGTTTTTGTAAAAACTCCGCAAAGATCGCTTAAAAATCGCTTTCAAAAGTACACATAGGAAAAATCACAAGAGATATATACCGAAATTTGCTGGGCCCATCTTCCACAAAATGCCAGCTATGCATGCTTTCAGCTCACTTGGTCAGAGCAATTATGTAATTGAAATCGCCTCACCTCAAATTGGATCCTAGTAGTAGTGTTGGAAAAAAAGAAAATTTTGCGGGCCGGGCCGCGGGCCGATGTGGTCCTACGGGCCGAGCCGCGGGCCGGGCCGGCCCGGCCCGAGCCCGGCCCGCAGCCCGCCACCGGCCCGCGGGCAGGTGGCGGGCCGGGCCACGTGGGCCGGGGCCCGGGGCCGCAAATTTCTACGGGTCGAACGGCCCGACGTCGCAAAAACGGCCCGAACTGTTAGGGAAATGATTTAAACTTGCTTTACGTCTAATTTCAACTTATTTTACGTCTATTTTTATGTTTTCCATTTTTCACAAACAACTAATAGCAATAACAAGTGGCCACTGGTCAGTCGATTACGTGTTTGGTAAATATTACATTATTATGCAGAATTCCACACATTATCCATATCCAAGCTGTCGATCCTACTCCACTCTTAACCTTATGTTACAATTACGATTCCATTATTTTTCAAAGATGCTGTCCTACTTTTTTGAAGTTTTTTAAAAATGTCTTGTGTTAAGTTTGTCCAAGTGCTTGATTTTGACATAAAGGTCTAATTTACATGACCAATAGCAGGTAAAAAACCAAACCAAATTTCGTTTAGTTTGTCTAACAAGGTTTTGGATGTTGGTTACGTTTCTAATTAGCAATTACAATCGCAACAAGAGCACTGCGTCTTAAACTGCGAACGATGCCCCCTTACATCAATACCAATACAATCAAACCTAATTAAGCGAATGTTTTCATTCCAATTGTTTTGCGACAACTGTTCACATATAAAAAGCTTCTACACCCTTCTCATAGACGTAACTTATAATGGATTAGGTATATCTAATAAGTAGCCACCATATAACAACCTTAGACATCCAGTACGACACAGCTAATTTAACTTCCATTATTTAATTATCTCTTAAAACAAAGCATTGAAAATCCGTATAAATTTAGATTGTAGACTTGAAAATGCACCCAAACTTATTGAAAAATTTCCATGTACCGTGTAAAAACCCGCCCGGCCCCGCGGCCCCCAACCGGCCGGGGGGCGGGTGGGGGGCAACATATTTGTAATGTTGCGGGCCGGGCCGCGGGCCGGGCCGTCGCCGAAAAATCCGGGCCGGCCCGGCCCGCGGCCCGGCCCGAGCCCGCGGCCCGCCACCGGCCCGTGTCACAACTCTACCTAGTAGTTCCTTAAACAAATTCGTTAATTCGCTCACTCGCTCTATGGTTTATTGTGCAAAAGCTATAAAACACAGGATGTGTGTGTTGGACAAGTGTCACGAATATTCAAAGAGGCGAAAAGTTTTAGGAATAGTGTTAATTATCCTCTTAGTCTTGAACTTGAACCTTGCTTGCTGAAGATACCGATAACGTGTTGTAAGACACACTTAAACACTTATATACGCAAAACAACAACATTAGTAACAGTGAATAAAGCACGTCCATAATCCTGCAAAAACAAAGAAAACAACAAAATGATTACATTAAATACGGTAAAACGCAAGGGCTTCTTTTTCACCAAAACCGTGTCTGTCTCTCAACTTTCCCAAAAATAATACGTAATTAAGATGTGTCACTACAGCACCTCAGACCTGAAAAATTCTCTGACCATTTCACACTTTGATTCGAGTCACTTATTCTGCTCAAAATAATTGAATAACTTTCCTAGAACTGGTAGCCAAACGGCTCCAAAAAAGGCCCCCGCAAGCTGTAACATCTCGCACACATATCTCTGTAGTAAGCTTAATAACACAACATTAAAAATATATACAGCAACATACGTACGTATGACAAAAAACAAAATTGGAATGACTGTGTAAGCAAAGCTCCAAAACACGATATGTAGCACCTTAGCGTCCGTAAAATAAAGCTGGTCAATTATATATTGATGAATCAAACAAAGATCAATCTATCAGTGTCTCCAATAAATCAATCATTTCAGTTCCCATTCAATGTATCGAGTAGACTTATCAACACCGCTCAGATTAAATCCAAAGATTCCCTCCAAAATCCTCTCTTCATCAGAAAATTTCGTCAGCATGGTAACATCAGGCGGATCATCGAGATCAAATCCTGATCGATAGGGCACAATTCGATGACAGGCTCGACGACGGATCCGCAAATCCGATTCCCCAACCTGGTTGACCGAAAACAGCCAGCGAATATAGTCATTGAATAGGGAAGAGTAGTCCAGAAGCGAACCGACACATTCACTGACCCGACTCTGCCTCCAACTGCGCAGGGCCGACTGTAAGGCAGCGCTCTGAAAACGGGGTAAGGCTGCCAGCTGCCTGTATCGCAACAAATCTACAATAGGCGGTGGAATGGAAAACGGCCAAACAACAAAGTTGGTGATTAGGCAGGAATGGGGATTTTCGGGGGACAGTAGGGGACCAAAGGCATTGAGCATTGGCACCAGACCCGGGCATGGCTCATCACAAAAATGGCACAAATCGATGCGATCAAAAGCCGCTCCCTCAGCCTGCAAAACCGGTGCAAACTGCCAGGGCAGTCGACAATAGAATTTGACAGTTAGGCTTGGCAGACGCTCCATTGTTGCCACGGCTTTTTCCAGCCGACTTCGAAGGTAGAAAAACAGTCGTCCGTGTAGATCATTTTCAGGCAACCTCTGGGAATCACCATACGCCATGACTTGCTCCATATTCCAGGCGCGAAGCGGATTTGCCGTATCCAACATCATAAATCCCAACTGGGGGTCCAGTAGGAACTTATTGGGAGCTGTCAGGTGGCCTGTGGGCATTCCAAAGGGCAGGAGAAGTCCTGTTTCACGGTACTGGTCCCAACTGACACGATGCCAAGGCTTCAAGCTGAAACAAAAATTAATATCCTTATCTTTACTGAAGTTGCCCACTTCAAAGAGCCCCCAAACGATTGTAGGAATAGGGTATCGGCGCCGGCCATATCTAAACGGCCAAATTTCACACTGACCATATTGGCAGTGAATTAGCGTCGTTTGTTGAGACATCTTGCCTTGAAGGAATTTTGCATCTGTAAAATTCTACGCCAAAAGCTGGTTTCACTCATCTTATGCGCTGACTAGATTCCCTGACCTGCGTCAAAAATTGGTTTCAATCATTTTAAGCAATGACAACAATTATTGGTCATTTTTCCGCTCTAACCTTCTTTCCCTACTTTACCCGGAACCCATGCCCATATACGGCATTTTTGGAACTAGTTTCTTGCGTTTTTCCGGTACAGAGAATTTTTCTGCGGGGAAGTCGCGGTGATGCGTAAGAAAGATAGAATTCAAAAGAACGTATATAACCCGATATCAGATTTTTGCCGCCGAAATTGCAAGGCAGTTTTCTGAACAGTCTCGTCGGCGGAGAGAGTGGGGCGGCCTTCGGCGTTGCCTGGGAAAGCCCACACCCTAGTCTGGGCCATAGGGCGTCACAGGTCGCTTTAGAGTTCACTTTAGAGAGGTCTTCCAATGACAAAAGTTTTTCACCTCACCAAGAGCTTTCGTTTGATACCAAACATCAGGCAGTTTTCTAGTGTGGGAGGGCGGGGGTGGGGGCATCTAGCCCCAGCCCTTCTTTTCGGTAAGCCCCCCCACCCACTTTTTTGGCGGTCGCCAAAAAGTGACAAAAATTAAGTTTTCGAGGTCAAATTTTCAAAACTTCTCTGAGGACTTAAAGCTCATTTTAAGCTTCGAAACAGCGAGTTTTTGCATTTTTACCTTGAAATTGCTAATTTTTGGCAACTTAAGGTATATGCATACTTTGGACACCCCTCCCCACGTTTCGAAGGCCCCTTCTTCCTCTTCCATAGGAGGGGGGCCCTCACTTTCAGAACCCTAACAAATGCCAGAACATTTTGGGCCCAGACTCCGGTTCGGACCTGGCCACTGCGCCACAGGCTCCGGGCGAATCCTACTACAACAGCCTGTGCAGTAGTCTGCCTTAGGGCCATTCCGCATGCCAAACACGAAAGCCCTAACAATAGCGGATCTTTCAATAGAAGAACCGGAAGTTGGGCTTGCAACACCACCATCATCCGAGTGGTGGGTGCCCCCCCCCCAACCGACGGACAGGCACTAGGGCAAAACTAATTGGCCATTTAGATTCACCATGTAAGGGTTTCTATTCGAATTCGAAAATAAATGGGAAACCGAAACCGAAACCGAAACAATCCGAAACGAAACCTCAGCCCAGCAGCACTTGTACATATGGTTACACTCTAGGAGGATCCAGACCCCCCCCCCTTTTACAGACTAACTTAGCTTAGAGCCTCGGAAACTGATTTCCCCGGAAATAAGAGATTCTACGTAAAAAAGGACCAGGAGTTACTATGGGGTCGAAGCCCTCCAAGCTGAAAGGTGGGTGGGAGGGGGGGGGGTGAGAATATAAGGAGAAAATACGGATTGGAAAATGGAACTTTCATATATCGAGATCGGCTGAACCGATTTGGCTAAAATTAAAAAAGAGAAAAAAATAAATAGATTATTTTCGGGTGGGCAAGGTTAGAAAATTTTAGAATATATATAAATAAAAAATATAAAATATATATATATATATATATATATATATATAATGCTCCTCCGGAGCATGAAAAAGTAATATGGGTAGTGGTGAGGTTGTAAAATCAAGAGAGGACTAGTCTTAAAAATGCTTAATATGGGGCTAGGTTCAAAAAAGAAGAGGACTAGGTTGTGGGCGAATTAATATGGGCACAGCTTCGCCGAGCAACCCATATTCGCGGACTGAAAAAGTTATATATTTTTATACGTACCAGTGTTCAGATTTAGTTACGGTACGTAAATAATATACGACTATGATAAACGAGTTTTAGTGGAAGCAAACATTTCTTTCGATAAACTCTTAATATTTATCTACTGAGCGTTTTAACCATTTATAAGAAAAGTATATATTTCAACAATAACTTCAGGATCAGGACACTCTCCGACGATCTTCTATTTCTATTCAACCGTTAGCGTTACAATCATAGCCTTGGTTTTTTCTCGTTGCTTGTCGTAGTCCAGCACAACCAAATTATATACTATATAGTTTACGTATATATAACTGCTGGAATTGTAATTATTGACTGACATTAATTGCTTTGTATATGGCAATCGCCATGGCGAAGCGTGAAAGCCCGCGAATATGGGTTGCTCGGCGAAGCTGTGCCCATATTAATTCGCCCACAACCTAGTCCTCTTCTTTTTTGAACCTAGCCCCATATTAAGCATTTTTAAGACTAGTCCTCTCTTGATTTTACAACCTCACCACTACCCATATTACTTTTTCATGCTCCGGAGGAGCATTTTTATTACTTGTCCTTCTGTCATTTTAAAGGTTCCCTTTCCAGCAGTGAGCTAACGCAGATAAGGAGCTTGAACAATGCAATAGGCAGGTCAAATGTGAGCAAATGGGCTTTCATTTGATACCAAACATGACCACTTTTTAAGACTTTCATTTTTGACCCACACCGGACCCACAGTGGGTGGGGTACCCACCCACAGGTCGGTGGGGCCACTTTTTGTGGGTGGCATAATGACAAAAGTTGATCGCCTCGCCAAGGGCTTTCATTTGATACCAAACTTGACCACTTTTGAAGACTTTCATTTTTGACCCACACCGGACCCACAGTGGGTGGGGCACCCACCCACAGGTCGGTGGGGCCACTTGTGGGTTTGTTGATCGCTGGCTTAATTTGATAACACTTGACCACTTTTGAAGACTTATTTTGAGGCACCCACCCACAGGTCAGTGAGGCCACTTTGGAGGGGGGCATAATGACAAAAGTTGATCGCCTCGCCAAGGGCTTTCATTTGATACCAAACTTGACCACTTTTGAAGACTTTCATTTTTGACCCACACCGGACCCACTGTGGGTAGGGCACCCACCCACAGGTCAGTGGGGCCACTTTTGGTGGCATAATGACAAAAGTTGATCGCCTCGCCAAGGGCTTCATTTGATACCACTTACCACTTTTGAAGACTTTCATTTTTGACCCACACCGGACCCACTGTGGGTGGGCCCCACCCAGGGTCGGTGGGTCAAAATGAAAGTCTTCAAATGGTTCTGGTTGTTATCATATGAAAGCCCTTGGCGAGGCGATCAACTTTTGTCATTATGCCACCCACAAAAAGTGGCCCCACCGACCTGTGGGTGGGTGCCCCACCCACAGTGGGCCGGTGTGGGTCAAAAATGAAAGTCTTCAAAAGTGGTCAAGTTTGGTATCAAATGAAAGCCCTTGGCGAGGCGATCAACTTTTGTCATTATGCCACCCACAAAAAGTGGCCCCACCGACCTGTGGGTGGGGCGCCCCACCCACAGTGGGTCCGGTGTGGGTCAAAAATGAAAGTCTTCAAAAGTGGTCAAGTTTGGTATCAAATGAAAGCCCTTGGCGAGGCGATCAACTTTTGTCATTATGCCACCCACAAAAAGTGGCCCCACCGACCTGTGGGTGGGTGCCCCACCCACAGTGGGTCCGGTGTGGGTCAAAAATGAAAGTCTTCAAAAGTGGTCAAGTTTGGTATCAAATGAAAGCCCTTGGCGAGGCGATCAACTTTTGTCATTATGCCACCCACAAAAAGTGGCCCCACCGACCTGTGGGTGGGTGCCCCACCCACAGTGGGTCCGGTGTGGGTCAAAAATTAAAGTCTTCAAAAGTGGTCATGTTTGGTATCAAATGAAAGCCCATTTGCTCACATTTGACCTGCCTATTGCATTGTTCAAGCTCCTTATCTGCGTTAGCTCACTGCTGGAAAGGGAACCTTTAAAATGACAGAAGGACAAGTAATAAAAATGCTCCTCCGGAGCATGAAAAAGTAATATGGGTAGTGGTGAGGTTGTAAAATCAAGAGAGGACTAGTCTTAAAAATGCTTAATATGGGGCTAGGTTCAAAAAAGAAGAGGACTAGGTTGTGGGCGAATTAATATGGGCACAGCTTCGCCGAGCAACCCATATTCGCGGGCTTTCACGCTTCGCCATGGCGATTGCCATATACAAAGCAATTAATGTCAGTCAATAATTACAATTCCAGCAGTTATATATACGTAAACTATATAGTATATAATTTGGTTGTGCTGGACTACGACAAGCAACGAGAAAAAACCAAGGCTATGATTGTAACGCTAACGGTTGAATAGAAATAGAAGATCGTCGGAGAGTGTCCTGATCCTGAAGTTATTGTTGAAATATATACTTTTCTTATAAGTGGTTAAAACGCTCAGTAGATAAATATTAAGAGTTTATCGAAAGAAACGTTTGCTTCCACTAAAACTCGTTTATCATAGTCGTATATTATTTACGTACCGTAACTAAATCTGAACACTGGTACGTATAAAAATATATAACTTTTTCAGTCCGCGAATATGGGTTGCTCGGCGAAGCTGTGCCCATATTAATTCGCCCACAACCTAGTCCTCTTCTTTTTTGAACCTAGCCCCATATTAAGCATTTTTAAGACTAGTCCTCTCTTGATTTTACAACCTCACCACTACCCATATTACTTTTTCATGCTCCGGAGGAGCATTTTTATTACTTGTATATATGTATATATATATGTATGTATATGCTATGTTCAGCTGTGCTGAGGTTTAGCTCAGCTATTCGGGATGTGAAATGTGACATTATATACACCTTTCGAGTCGGTAAAGGTGAACTTCGTAATGTTTGTAACACGGGGACCGATTAATCAAAATGAAGATGACTTCTTGACAAGACACCGACAGTGAAGTCCACACAAAAAACCATAACGGGACGAAAGGGGGGGAGGAATCAGGAGGAGGGGGGGAGCCCAATTCTGCAAAGGTAGCTGAGAATTCGATGAGATCAGATTGACAAGTGGGACCAGAGAGCAATACAGCCAAATCGGTCGGTCGATCTCGTATATGAGGGGTTCCTTTTCCAATCCGATCCGACCCCCCCGAAAGGAGAATTGGGCCCCGTAGTAGAGAGCGAGAATACAAGTTAAGTTGGGGGTTGGAGGGGCGATAGGGGGGGGTGTTCGATTGTGGCGGTTGTCGGGGGAAGAAGGGGGGGGGGGGGGGGGGGGGGGGGGGGGGGGTCCTGTTAAGGAGTGTTTGGCATGCTGACCCTGAGAACCGGACACTGCACCGAGGCTTTGTTATGAGCAAGTTCGCTTGAGAACATAAATGACGCAGTCTCAGATGAAAATCAACATTTGTTAAGGGTTCTTTGAAGGAGAATTTCTATGGAAGGCTTCAAAACGTGGAGAAATTGTCCAAGTAATACCCTACTGCTAAGTGCCAAAGGTGCTTGATTTCAAAGGTAAAGGCTCAAAAGCTTCACATGTTCGAAGCTTAAAGATGGCTTTAAAATCTCAGAGAAGTTTTGAGAACTGACCTCAGAAAACCCAATTTTTGTCACTTTTTGGCGACCATAAAGATGAGTGAAACTTTACCAAAGAAGAGCTGGGGCTAGATGCTACCTCACGCTAGAAAACTGCCTGATGTTTATTATCAAACAGCTCTTGATGAGGTGAAAAACTTTGTCATTGAAGGAACACCTACAAAGTGAACTCTAAAAACGTTATGACCCTACTCTTGAACTAGGGTGTGGGCTTTCAGGCAACGCCGAGGTACTGTACGAGACCTGTTCAGAAAACTGCCTTTTGCAGTTTCGGCCACCAAAATCTGACAACTCGGGTTATATACGTTCTTTGAATTCTATCTTTCTTGCGTCACCGCGACTTCCCCACCAGAAATTCTCTGTAAAAGCTGAAACAGATTCAAAATACCGTATGGGCATGGAGTTTCTAAGTAGGGAAAAGACCCAAACAGAGAAATGACCAATAATTATTGTCATTGCTAAAAATAATTGAAATATTCCTTGACGCAGTGGCGTCTGGTCAGCTGCAACAAGGCGGAGATGAAACGGCTTTGGTGCAGAGATACCTGGATGCAAAGGCTCACCTGCAGTAGTCTCAACGACGCCCGATTACGCCAGAAAATGTCGTGGCAATTGGCCGTTCATGTGGCCTCCCGGGTTCATGCCATTCTACGATCGTCCCAAAGTGGTGAAACACAAGTGAGACAAGGATATTAATTTTTGTTTTTACAAACTGAGGAGCTGCTGACGCTCGTATTAGGACGGTACCGTGAAGGCTGGGGCCTGTAATCCCAGCACTTTGGAACCAGCACAGGCCACTGACAGTTCCTGAACCCGGTTGCGGAGGTTGTGATGGCGGGATTACGCTGAGATCGCTTCGCCCCACGGAGCTGTGAATGAGTCATGGCAATGGTGATTCCCGAGACGCTGCAATGATCTACACGGACGACTGGCGGCTTCGAGAAATCGACTGGAAAACCGTGGCAACACAATGGGCGTCTGAGCCCCACCAACATCGGAAATTCTATTGTCGACTGCCACGGCGGTTGCCGGTTTTGCAGGCTGAGAAACGATCGCATTGACTATTGCCGAGTTTGTGATGAAATTGCAGTGCCAATGGCAATGCTGCAATCCTGCGATACGAGAGCCCCCATTCCCACAATCACCAACTTGTTGTTTGGCTTACTTTCCTGCCTGATAGCATAGATTTGTTGCAGAGAACACAGGCGAGCGCGTGCCCCTGCCCGGCACTCAGGTAGCTGCTGCAGTCGGCCTACAGTTGAGCCCAGGAGTCGGGACCAGTGTGTCGTTCGCTTCCTGAACTCTTCCTATTCAATGACTATATTCGCGGCGGTCGGTCAAACTTGATTTGAGAATCAGTTTTGCCGAGATCCGGATGCTTCGGTGATGAATGGGATTCCAGTAACTGTCGATCGAGTTGTTCCGCCTGATGTTGCCATGCTGACAGCGAAATTTTCTGATGAGAAGTTTTGGAAGAATCTTTTTTGGATTTGATACGGTAATGTTGATGAGTCTACTCCGACCATTGAATGGGGAATTTCGAAATTGATTGATTTATTGGGACACTGATAGATTGATCTTTGTTTGATTCATCGATGTAATTGACCATTTTTATTTTGGTTTGTAGTGCATATGTGTTGGAAGCACCTTGTCATTCCAATTTTTGTTTTGTCATGCGCCCGTATGTTGCTGTGTATTTTTAATGTTGTGACACTACGGAGATATGTGCGGGAATATTTGACTTGCGGGGGCCTTTTTGGAGCCGTTTTACAGTTCTAGAGTTATTCAATTATTTTTTGAGCGAGTAAGTGACTCGAATCAAAGTGTGAAATTAATCCGAGAATTTTCGGGTCTGGTACTGTAGTGACTTCCCGGCAATTACGTATTTTGGAAGTGAGATCGAACATTTTGGTGAAAATTTTGCGGCCCAATGTAATCATTTTGTTGTTTTCTTTGTTTTGCAAGTTATGGCGTGCTGACCCGATTTGCGTATGAAATGTTTAAGTGTCTTTTCAGCACGTTATCGGTATCTTCGGCAAACTGAATTTCAAGTTCCAGACAAGAGGATAATTAACACTGTTCCTGCACAAGCTCTTTGAATATTGATGACTTGTCCAACACACCGTACATGTTTTATAACTTTTGCACAATAAAC
>JASAND010015458.1:0-46231 GCA_030248195.1 Trissonchulus latispiculum
GTGAACACTAATATCATGTCCTATTAACTGCTACATACCCTCCTAACGGAGACTAGACTAAGACTCCGCTGAGAAAGGGCTCAGGCCAATAACAATTTTGTTTACGGATTATCATGAACAGCCTGAAAACAAAAATGAAGGCTGAGTAATGTTTTCATAAAGCATTATCGAAATTTATTTCCTGCTAGCTGTCATTGAATTTCTCAGCTAAATTTTTGAGACAATAGGCTATATGACAGGTTATTAACGAGTTTTTGAAACTGATGCTGTATTCGTTGTGAGAAACGCTGAATAACAGACTGATTGCAATCAAAAACACCTACCTATATCTCAACATAAGTAAGCTTAATAGCATCAACAGGGTTTTAGCCAATAACACATTAGTCTTCGAAAAACAAAATATTAGTCTGCAGATAGCTGTTCCTGCATGCCCTGTTTCTGTTACCGCAGTGTAAAAGATAATAGGCTACAATTTAGGGCCCGACAGCGGTGGGAGCGATTACGTTTTTCGTGTCTGACTGCCTGAAAAATAAGTGGCTGATTAACTAATACCTGAAGCTTTGATTTCCGGAGAAGACGACTGCTAACTTTGTTAGAAAGAGACCGGGGCCCATAACAAGGGACGCTTATGCAGTGTAAAACTGTGAAGCTACCATTCCTGAGGCCAATGTTATCAAAGTCGAGTTAAGTTCAACATGGGTTGAATCCATTTTCGTTTTGGCTAAATTCTTAATTTGTCTAATTACAAAAATTTTAGGGTTGGCTGACCTACGGTGGTCAACCCAATGTTATCAAATTATTTTGGGATTTAGTTAGTATGCTGAACCAAGTAGCGCAAAGAGAACAAAGCAGTCGCCTGCTTATTCTGTATCTAAGAGAACCTCCGGAAGCCTCAGTCTGGGTACACAGCTAGTGCTTTCAGTAAACTTTCATGGTAATGGTCTTGCTATAACTTAGTAACAACATTTATTATATTATTAGTTTGCTTGTTCTAATGTTGAGTAAATATTTTCCTGTAAAAATATACTAAGTTTGAAGATGTCTATCTGACGCTATCCTTTAATCAGAGTATCAAGAAACTGATTATGTGATGAGTGATTGTGAAATAATAAGGAAAATCAATAAAAATCTATAATCAAAGCTTTCTATAGTATTTGAACGGACACCATTTTCAACAATCTTTTAAAATTTAGCTCTACATTTTAATCTTTTAAAATAGTCACTACTGTTAGATTGACCCGTGTTGAGCTGTTGCAACCCAAATTCCCAAATAGCTTTCAGATCCGTTTCTGCAAAGCATCCTAACATGAAGACTGCTGTTGCAGCAACAATGCATAATTACTGCAAGCTTGTCAAACTTACTTCAGCTGACTTATATACTAAGCTAACCAATTTCAGCATCACCCTTGTTATTTCAACCAGGATTTCAGACTATATACTTGTCAACGTTTTGCAACCAGAATTTATTGTTTGCCAGAGTCAAATTAAAAGATTGACCGATACTAAATTAAAGAAAGTCAAAGAACTGGATACTAGAACTCCATTTCCCGGCAGCAATGTAAAAGCAATTGGACTCAGCAAATTAATTTATTTGATTCACGCAATTGCTCCTGAAAACTTTAAAAATTCAAAAATTCCCTGATTGCGATTTAGTTATAATATGCATAATCAGTTGAATAAGTGAAGAAAAGTTCAGAGAAATAAACTAAACCACTGGTTGGTTACCACGATCCTAGTCTTGCCTAAGCTTACTAAATAATAAGTCGAGTAGTGAGTTTGAGTCCAATTGAACTAAAAGAGAGTTGAACGGCTACATTTTCATCACTTCAAAGCAAAACTATATAGGCAATCACTCATAATTAGTTAAAATTTTGTAAGATTATGTAAAGTAGGCTAAAATTAAGTAAATGCAAGCTCAACTTTCGTATAAAATTTGTTTTGCTTTGAAGACAAATGGTAAACAACCTTGAGAAATGTGAAGTGATATGTAGTGTGTAGGTGATGCCAGGGCTGGAAAGCCAGCCCAGGTCGGGACTTCTTTGTTGTAGCTATTTTTCACCCTACCAGATTTTCTTCAGCCTGACCAGCCCGGTTCTGATTAAAAACCAAGCTTGGCTGGCCAGTCGCACAGATCTCATCTCTACTTGAAAACGTGGTAAGAGTATTCAGTCTGAGTGGAAACGCTAAAGTAAAACAATAAGTCTATTCTCAAAAATTTACTAAAATTCCGCACTTGAAAAAATCAAAATTGATTGACTGTTGCCTAATACTTTCCCGATTAGAATTGGAGAACTTTTCACTTCACGGAAAACTTGCTGCTCTTCCCTTCGTTCGCTGCCAACTCTAAGGTTATCCAGCTCATGGAAATTGCATGTGAGTTAGGTGCCAGTCAAGTACTTCTGGTGCCACAACATTTTGTTCAGAAGCTTGTTTTGCAATTTTTGAAAGCCTACGAGTACAATTTCATCTCGCAATACTATATCAAACAACCAATATCGATATGTTATCGTGTAAAATATTGTAAAAGCGTTAAAATGCACATTTACCTAAGTTATTTTTTGTTTCAGATATATCAATAAATAAATAAATCATCTTAATGTTAGTTAAATTGACATATAGTATCATCATATGGATAATCAGCGTATGCGGACTGGGAGCTTATGTCCTGATCGTGTACTTAATTCTGTGGGCTCGTCATACCAAACTGGGTCTTCAAAATTTCTTTTATGTTCTAATCCTGTCCCTGTCTATTCCAGATATGCTCACATTGTTGATAAATCTTTCCTATGCTAATATTTCTGTGTGGTTCCCTGAATCCAGTGTCCTACGACAGTTGGAATCCAAGGTCTGTAATTTGACGTTGAAAAGCATAACTGGCTAAGCATTTTGCTTTCACTAGATTTAACTCCGGTTTAGAATAGAATTTGACATCTACGAGAAATAACTCAAAACAACAAAAAAGGGCGAACCTGAAGCCGATAATGGTGTGTATTGGCTTGTTGTTGGACTTAAATTTACTAAATTTTTTACATGAGTTTTTTTCTAGGATAGCAGCTGTAAGACAAGAGATGAGTTAATAGATAAGAGATAATAGACACTACTTTATTCGTGTTCTCTGCTATCTCACCAAGACTTATGCTTTACATACATATAGCTCTACCTACAATCAAATAACCAACACTGGCTCAAAATCAACGGGGCCAGAGCCAGACTGTTGGAAAATTGCGGGGGCCCGGCTACGTCACAATACTATACTAATATAATAAAACAATAAGGCATGAAGATTCACTGAATAAGACTTACTGAATTTAATGTACCCTAAACAAAATGCTCCTCTAAGAACAATAAATGAACTGCAGCGTCCGCGCACAAATACTAATTCAACACCTGACTATTAGTTCCTTTGCTAATCCTCGACTCATCATCCACATCCACTCACTAGTAAGGAAAAGTATCAATGTTTGCTTGGTCAAACACTACAACTACTAAATCGCATTTAATACTATCATGTACTTATGGTAGGTCCGAAAACAACATCCATTGTTAATAGAAATGCCAAACGTTATAGTTATAGTTTCTTGTTGATGACTTGATTCTTCCAATGTTAAGCAATATATAATGTTAGTGTTACCACTGTAGAAAATTGGAATAGCAGAAAAGGAAACAGGTATCAGCACTTAAATTCATAGTTATAACTTGCATAAAAACGTATTGGATCAGATAACTGTAAGCTGCCATTTTTGCAAGAATACGAGTACTTACTTTTAACAACCACTGAACTGTTAGTCACCACTGAGCTCTATAAAATAGTATATGTTTTAAATTGACTTTGAGAAATACGGTCAATTCCCTTGTTGTTGTTGTTATGTATAACTTGCAACTGCTTACAAAATGAGACAAAAAATTGATGCAAATAATAAACAAGCTTTGTTAGCAGGATATTCTTGTCTCAATGTTTCAGGTTGGATTTGGAGCACTGAGCAGCTGGTTTGTGCTAATTTCTCTTATATGCGTAATGGGCCATAATCGATATAAAGCTGTGGCAATCGCCGGTGGCAATTCTACTATTTGCAGCAGGTTTAACATTTGTTTGGGCATAGCGAGTTCATATGTCTACGGCTTACTACAGACATCGTTTTTGTATTACTGTGACTGCCCCTATGTTTTCAGGGGATATCATTGGGGTTTTCAATGTAATCCACATAACAGCACATGTGCAGTGGTTTCTGTGACCTTTGCTAAAGCTATTTCTGTAGGGCAGGTACTATTCATTGTTACAGTACATGTTCTTGCAGTCGTGGGATTTAGACGGTACATAAAGAGAAAACAAGCACTTTCCAGAATGCGGACTTTAGATACTCGAAAAGAAGCAATTTTAGCAATCCAACTGGGGCTTATCAGTTCTGTTCTAATTGTGTATGTTGTCACATTCATTAGTGTTCCAGTGCTTGTAGATAATGGAATAGTTGGTGTTGTATTTGGGGGCATTGTAATTAATACAGTATCCATGATAAACAGTTCTGTAAATCCGTTTCTGTATTTAACATTTGGCAGCGAGCTGAAAACTGTAGCCAAAGAAAGATTGTCAATGTCGAGAACTAACCGCAGAAGCGCAGTAACTCAAACGGAACAGCTTGTTGCTACAGTTGCAATTACGTCTGTACCTTCTCCGCAACCATTACTGTACTTTGATGAAGAACGTGATGTATTTTTGTAGCCAGTGAGTTATTGCTATTATTATTATTATTATTATTAGAATGATTTATTAGCTAAAAAGAGAATGAGAGATATTGCTGAACTTTTTCATTTAAAAAGACTCAGTCTCTGTTTCGGAAAAATGGGGTTCTTTTGTTGTCGTATGCGTGGTAACAGTGGAGAGTGGCTGGCACTTGGGTATACAACAAAAATATGGTGATTTCATTGGCGTGGAGACGCTCGTCGAAGTATAAAAAGCATTTTTTTTTCAAAACTTTAAAACTTTATTGAATAAATCAATCAGAACGCTTACCGGGCAAAATAATGCAAATAATGGGAGTTGCCCTCTCCCAATTAGTAACAATTACAACGTTAGTAACCAAACAGGATTAGTACTGATAACGTCATTATCTCTTTTCAAATACTGTTCGCAAGTGTTCTTTAATAATTTCTTCTACAGAGTGTCCAGGAAACTGTATGGCCTGTTCACAGCTTCTCAATGTAAGCGGTTTGAAGAAAGGGGCATTGTGGGTATTGTTTCTGGTCATTGGCGATATCTTCGGCATTCTGGGTGGTAGGCGAAATGTAACTAGGAGTTTGTCGTCACGCATAAACACTTTCCTATTATTATTATTACTAAGTTCCCTCCTAGTAGTTGAGCCCACCGGCTGACCTGGGGGTCGCGTTGTCAGGCCCAGCAGTGGTGGGATGCTCTTTAGGTTTTGGGAGGAGTTGTTTCGCAAATGGTAATTGTCTTGGACAGACCACTGTCGACGCTGTAACGGCTGTCTACGCGTAAATGGAATCATATAGTGCCGTGGATTGGCAGACCCACCTCCTAGTTTGGCAAAGGCGGTCTGCTGTTGACGGCGTGGAGGCGGGGGTTTCCATCTGCCATGTTGATGCTCAGTGGGGGTCATCGATTTATTTGAAGGAGGGCCTCTTAGGTGGCGGTACCATATATCCGTTGATCCTTTGATAGCCGCAGAGATACACCTCCTCCGTATACCTTTCAGTCGTTGTCTGCCAATGCCAATCATTCCAAGGATTGGGTCGTTGGCGATATCCCATGTGCCCAACGATCCTACAAGCACCGCATCTAGATATACAGCATAGCCCTGCTGTTCTAAGCTATGAACTTCACTTCCGTATTTCTCCAGTTTCCTTGTGCGGGCTTTAGCAAATGCTGTTTCGAAAGAGGAGTTAACAATAGAGATGTCCAGTAGAAAGGCCACTTTTTGGGTTTTGCTAAAGGCCACAATGTCCGGTCTAGTTTTCCATTCGGTTTCTTTTATCTGTCGGTTGACTTTTACATTAAATGCGGACTTTGGAATAGCTCGTTCTATTACATTCTGGACGGAATTATGACGATCAGTATACAGGCTGCCATGATAACGGATGCAGTTATTGAGAACATGACCCAAGGTTTCTAGCCGATGGCCACACCTTCTGCAAGATTTGTCTCCAGGAAGAATACTTCTTACGGAGATTTTATTTAATCTTGCAGTGTGGATAAAGTAGTAGTCCTTCGGTCGTAATCCGTCGCCTGTATATAAGAAATGCCCCTGCTCTGTGTTTCTGGCTGCATTTCTTAGCACTAATCCTTGGCTTGGAGAGTTAAGCAACTGGACATTATAATAGGCACCTATTGCTCTTCTTAAGGCTGCAACCGCCCCTCTTAAACCTTGACGACCAATCGTTAATATTTCATTAGTTCCCGGGATAGACACCGATAGTTTGAACTCATCTCCATCCGGTACCGCAACAATCTGCACATAGCGACTGAGCTTTCTTAAGTATACAACAAAAATATGGTGATTTCATTGGCGTGGAGACGCTCGTCGAAGTATAAAAAGCATTTTTCATCTTGTAGAAGCTGTATGTCTCTATTGGAACCCAGTCGTCTTGAATTCCAGCTCAATTGATACCTAATTTCCAATTCAAGTTTCATTAAAGTTTTCAATTTCATACTTCAACGTGTTAGTCACAGATATTTTAATCAGTAAAGTGGACGACGGACTAAGGAGATTCATTAGTTTGAATGTTGCGGTTAGCTGTCGACGTAGAGTACACGTAATTTTCCTTAGACCTCATGCATTTGTTTGAGCTGTAAATTAAATGTTGTGTTCTGGAGCTGCTGTATTACTGGTACTAATGGTTGTTTTGTGTTCAAGTATTACTGTCATATACTGTGTTGTTGCTTTTGTTGTTTGTCGTTACATTAGCTTTGGTGGTTATATGTAAGCTAAAATCTTAAAGTTTCTTTGGAATCACTCTTAATGGAAACTCACAATGTTAAAGTGGCTAAATTTAGGCTTTGAACCTCGGCATGATACTTTGTACATGGAATCGGTCTCGGTTTATGTTTCACGCATTGTTCGTTTTTCTTTTCTGTTGTCAGGTTGTTGCAAGAAGACGAATTGTAGAGTTAAGAAATATACACAATTATGTATGATCAAGCTCCATGAAGGTATCATGTTCGTACGAGGTGCACCTGTGTGAAACTTCAGAACTTTTCTCGCAATTTTGGAGAATGTGTAATCTTGCTGATCATCACTACTCTTTGCAGGCTAAAAAGCCTATTTATTTTCATTTTTATTTTTATTTATTTTCTATTAAACTGATAAAAAATTATTTTGAGCTTATTTCCTGGATTATATATAGACCGACATTTTTGCAATTCCTGCCACTCTGGAAAATTCGACAAATATGCTGTAACCATAAATTTCTTATCAGACTGGGCAAAACATTAAGAATTATTCAGTACAATTATGCGAAACATAAGCAGGAGCAGAATGCAAATCAACTTCACATTATAAAAAATAGCAGCACTTTCAATACATATTGCCATAATAAACAACAATCATTACATTAATGCAATAATGAAAACATATGCGACACGTTTGAGCAACATCGCAATAGCAATACAGTATATGCTAGGAATACCAAAATAATAAAAAAAGAATGTTTTGTGTGATTTATTATTACTGAACACATTTCAAATTAAGTTGAAATCATTAATTCATTAATTCATTAATTCATTTCAATTAAGTGACACATTTCAAACCAGTGGTCAGAAAAACGTGAAAGATACACTTTATGGTTTCCACTGTGGCATTACTCAAACATTTCGCATTCAGCAATTGCATTAGCATATGCTTTTCTTCTGCTTTTATAGTGGCTGAGTTATCCCTGCCATTACTGACCCTGTCTCCAAAGGCTATGATTTTTCTTTCGCATAAAACATTTCGCCAAGATTCTAGTTTTGTGGATATTGAGTTGTTATAGCTTGATATAGACGGTGTCACAGGGAAAATTTCCCTCGTGAAAACTTTTCCCCCGGAAAAATTTCCCTAGGGAATTCTTTCCCCCCGGGAAAATGTTCCCTAGGGAATTATTTCCCCCCGGAAAATTTTCACTAGAGGTTGTTGTAATTATTCTGCTGGGTGTATTCATTGTTTCTACAACCTTACAGTGCTGTTTCGTGCTTTAATTTTATGCTAAGTAATTAATTTGATATTTTATTATTAGCTGTTCTTTCCCAATCTTTAGTAATGCATATGTCGTAGTAATTTCTGTATTCAGTAAATACTGTATTTACTGGTCGATTTCAGTAAATACGCTGTAGCGCTACCAGGGCTGGCGGATCAGGAAGAAACCAAGGACAAGCCCGAACGGGAGGCGTCAGGCACTCTCGTACCCACGAAACCAGGACCAGAAGAGAGAAGGGAAGAGGGAGGTTCCGCTTTTCACTCACCATTGAAAGTAAAGAATTGGCCCAGCCGGGGATCGAACCACGATCTTTCTGATCCGGAAACAGACATGCTACCGCTACACCACAGGGCCATCAGCTGAACTCCCATTGCAGGCTTATCAATCTTTCCTATGCCTGCTTCCCTTCCAACGGTATTTACTAGTAAGAATGGTATTTTCTTTAAACTTCCTATCATTACACGCAAATACCATTTTTACTGAAACTCGTCCAGTAAATACTGTAATTTTGCATACTAATGTTTTAAATTTCTGAAGTTTATTTTCATGCATCCTCCTTTTGTACATAATGTGACTATGCATGACCTATCTGTTGACTTTAAATATGACGCCGGCATGCCCTTTGTTTCCCCAGCCACACACAAAGACAAAGGCATTTAAGATAAAATAAAGAATTTACTAGAAAATACAGTATTTACTGGACGAGTTTCAGTAAAAATGGTATTTACGTGTAAAGATAGGAAGTTTAAATAAAATACCATTCTTACCAGTAAATACCGTATTTACTGAAATTGGCCAGTAAATACAACATTTACTGAATTCAGAAATTACTGCGACACATATAAATTAAGAAAAAGTTTAAATCATTTCGAATCTTAGACTCCTACTTCAGTAATTATTAGAAAGGTCTGATTAAATGGATTCAAATTAATCTTTAAAGAAACAGCAGTCAATGGAACCGTGTCAAACATGGGCGTTAAAATTATCGTGTAAACTAATTATTTACTCGACAAAATCAAGAGTACAGAGAGTACAGAATATACAAGAGTACAGAATATGTGCAAATTCAAGTAAAAAATTGCGTAAGAAGTTTGTTTAAATATCATTTATTTTAACGTTTTAATTCGCAATTTGTAAGTTGAACCTCCTACAGAGAGTGCGATCTTTTAGAAAGTTTTGGAAGAGACTCTCATCTCATAAGTCTTTCTAAAAGTGATGCTAACTGAGTGCTCTCTTGCTGTAACAAAGCACGAAAGTGTGACTGAAAATTCAGCTACCTATGTTTGAGCATATATTTTAGCTACATTCTGAAAAATTGTACTCCTTCTATGATTAGTTCCGAAAATTCAGCCTCAATTGGGACGGGGGAGATATACTTAATGCTAACTTTAGCAAAACTTAAGCAATTTTGCTCTAGTTTCGAATCGGAGGACTTCAGATTCATGTTCTGCGATCCAGAAAACCACTGTAATATTTCACCAAGATTAATGTCAAAAAATGTTTTGGTTCCCAATTTTTTGGTTTCTGGGAAAGTTAACGATTTAAAATTTTTATAATTTTATTACCAATCAATTAAATATGGGTTGGAAAGCATCCATACAAAATTTGAGTTATATAAATTATTCTAGTTTTGAGAAAGATAAAGCGTTGGGGGGGGGGGAGATTAGCTTACTTTACTATTTAATGGGGAGACTGTTTCCTGGATAAAATTAGCTTGATTGTATCCATTAAAAACTCAAAAGCTAAAGCTTAAATTTTATATAAAATTGGCCTTATAACACCAAGTATTGAATAAGCAATGATGGTTCAAGTTCGGTGTCTCGAAAAGGAATCATCTCATCACCTAACTGTTTAGCTAGATTGATTAAAATTTATTCCGCTAACGTTGTGTTTCTTTATCGCGAATTAATTTTAATCTATTCTATTTAAAGAAATAAGGCCAGGGCTTATTAATTTCCATTTCGCTGCTACTTATTTTATAGCATTTGTACTTTGTAAATTTGCAGATTTTTCGTTTTGCTTAGTTATTATTTATTCATTTTGTTATTCTTGCGATGCGGACAAATAAAATACTAAAATAGTTACATACTTAACATAAAAATACGGAGCCAAACTGTAAAGTTTAGGTATTTGAAAATACCTACAATTAATATATCCAGTAAAATAATTTCTGCTTAGGAAAATCTTTCTGGGTGGAAAGAATTCACTAGTGAAATTTTCCGGGGGGGGGATTTCCCATTGGGAAATTTTTCGGGGGGGGGGGTGGGAGTTTTCACGGGGGGAAATTTTCCTGTGACAACGGCACATAGTAGCGAAATAAGTTAATAAGTAAATAAATAACTCAGAAAGCATAGCCCTCTCTTAAGGAATTTAAGTAACAATTCTATTCGTAAAGCCCGGTTCACGATGGAGTGCTTCGTGCTTTGTGCGTTGTCTTTTGTGCTTTGTGCTTTGCCATCTGTGCTTTGTGCTTTGTGTTCAGTGCTCAGGAGACAGTGCTTTGTGCTTTGTGCTCAGGAGACTGAAGACACATAGTCCACGATGACAATGCACAATCACGAAAAGCACAGGTCACGTGACATGGGAATTATTCAAAAATTAAATAACCAACACTGCGAAACTTTTTAAGATTAGCGAATTATAATTGTAATTGTTTAGAAATTAAATAACAAAATATTCATGTGTGCATTGCTTTTTCGAACTAATTTTAATTAGTTGGCATAGTACAATATGGGCATTTAATACTCGTTTTTGAAAAGTGTCTATTCCGACGGGTATAGAAATTATCCACTATTTATGTTTTTGCTTTAGTGGGCATTGTCTTCTCAAAAATTATTAGATAATATTTCCTAAGACTACTGTAGCTCTTTTCATTAATCGTTTCTTGTCCTTTGTTCCAACCAATCAGCGAAGAGATTGGCTTAATTTGATTGGAGAGCACAAAAGCACGAAGTAAAATCTTCAACATTGTTGAAGATTCTCAAAGCACACCAAAAGCACAAAAGCACCAAAGCACAAAGCACAAAGCACAATCATCATCGTGAACCGAGAAAGCACAAATCACAAAGCACTGTGCTTTCTCGCCATCATGAACTATCAAAGCACAAAGCACAAAGCACTAAAGCACAAAAGCACAAAGCACAAAGCACAAAGCACTCCATCGTGAACCGGGCTTAAAGGATGTCATAAATGCTTCAGACTTAAGAAACGTGAGTAGAGCACAGAATCGTGAGTACTGGTTTTTATAATTAATAGTAATAATAATTAATAATTAATATTCATAATCTTTGAATGTTCATAAACTGTTACTGAAAGTTTTTCCTGGTATCTGAGTCGGCCAAATTTTTAAGACCTTCAGGTCTTCCAATTAACTTTTATCTGAAGCTGGCACTGCATTCGTAATTCACAAGAGTATAGCAAAAAGACTGAGATCTTTGAGAATTGGCAGTGTGACATCTACATAATTTATGTAAAATTATTACGAAACAATATTTTTGCTAAAACACCGGGAAATTCTGAAAATGCAAAAGGGCTGATTTGCAGTCATTTGCAGAAGTTAATATATATATATATATATATATATATATATATATATATATATATATATATATATATATATATATATATATATTCAACAGGTACCGGACGGTATGGCTTGTCTTTACACTATGTAGTGCCAAATGCGTTGTTTGAAACATCTTCAGAGGAATTCATTGAAGTTTCTGAGGAAGTGCGACGAGTCGAACAGGCTAAAAGGGACAGAAAACAACCACCTCAAGTGTATGATGAGCCAGCTCGTGTGCAACCATTGTTAGGACCGATAGTGCCAGAGGAGAAACTTTCCGATAAAGCAAAACAACATCGCAATAAGATTATGAAGGAGATGCTAGATGATGAGGTTAGACCAGTTATGCGACCAGCTGAATTTCGTGACATCTCGGACTTTACGTGGCTAGAAGATGATGAACTCGAAGCCAATAGATTGATAAAGGCTATACCAGGATATCAGAAATGGTTGAAGGAAAGACCTTTATTCACGCACGGAGAACAAGAAGAGGTTCTCGCACCTCTCAGTAAAGGAGTGTATTTGGATTGGCTTTATTCAAAATTGCATAGTCATAATTGGCGAGACGTTTTGGTCATTTGCAAGGCAATTCGTTTAGCCATAGATTGAAAATTTCTGATTGACTTTGAAAAGGTGTATGCTCCTTTCGATATCTATGAGGGCATGCCACCACAGCTGTTGGCAGAAAAGCTCTAACAAGCTACTTCGCCAATTACGGTATATCGTTTGTGGGATAACATTATTGTGACTAAATTTCAACCGACGTGCAAAGATGATGTAAAGGTTTTTCATCCATACTTGCAAGCCTTTCGCACTGAAATGCAGAATTTGCTTCGTGCCGAATCGGAAGGTCTTGTCGAATTACCAGTTAACCAGTTAGCCGTCTTTAAGAGGAGTATTGCGCGTAAGAATCCAACTTGGGAACAGTGTGAACTTGATTTGAACATCCGTGAACCGGAACAGTCTCATACCGGTGCAGACTTCCATAAATTCACAGTTACTTTGCGTTTTCCATCTATGCAGGATGAACAGGGTAGAGATCATACGGAATTGCAGTTCGTGGGAGTAGGTCAATCTCTACATAGAGCAAGTAGTCCTTGAACTACCAGGGGAGGGAGTCGGTGTTCCCGACTGCCGGATCAACCCTATCCAGTTTCCTATTTTTTTACAGGGTCTCCTGACCCGCAGAGCGCTTCAGCCCTCAAAACAACTACCGCTTACTTACTGACTAATTAAACCAACGAGGCCTTCTAGCCATTCTTCATTACAGCAGCACGCTTAGGCTGGGCGGGGTCCCCTCGGGATTGCCCTGTCTTACCCAGAAACTACTAGAAAATTCAGCTTCTTTAGCTGGGCGGGGTCCCATCGGGATTGCCCTGTCTTAGCCAGAAACCACTATAAAATTCAACTTCTTTAGCTGGGCGGGGTCCCATCGGGATTGCCCTGCCTTACGCAGAAACCACTATAAATTCAACTTCTTTAGCTGGGCGGGGTCCCATCGGGATTGCCCTGTCTTACCCAGAAACCAAAACGAAACGACTAAATTTTGAAGAAATCTGCACTTCCGCACAAGTCCTTAACTGCCGAGGCATCCAAGCCCCTAACACAAAATTTCTACAAGCTGCTTTCTGATTCTTGCCCATGACGTTGGTGACTGCGAATCCTACACTGTTCTAACGTAACATGTATGCCGTTATCAGGCTTCTACCTACCGAACTACCATCTAAATGTAAATTCCCTAAAAGAATCAGACACAACAGAATCTTCTTTCCAAAGGAGTTTTATTACTGTTTTTGTTTCGTTTTCTTTGGCCCATCGGCCCATACGGATAAGCAAGCAGACACACACAAAGCTTCATTTCTGTACAGCTGCAAAGAGTTCAAAGTCTGTACATGTTTTCAAAGTCTACACAAATCCTATGGTCGGCGATTGAATATGAAACAGTTTGATAGCTGCAGCGCCTCAGAAAATCGGCAGCACCACCAGCAGCGCCGGGAGGTTGGGGGGACCATCTCCGAATCCGCCTCGGCGACGGTCAAATCGATGATAGCCCCTCCTTTGCTCCACCGGGTAAAAGGGAGAGGTTTTCCACTATTGGGGTGGCGTTTCTGCAGGCGTTTTGGATCCTTGGAGTGGCGGAGGAGGCGGCGTGCCTACGGAAGGCGGAGGCCCTCTGTGCCGAAGGGGCCGAACGGGGTATGGTTGGGTAGGCGGAATCCCAGAAGGTCGGCCAGCTGGACCCGGGCCAAGTCGACCGCAGTACGGACTCGGTAACGGGTGATGATGGGATTGGCTGAATCCATGGCGATGACCTCAATCTGGTTCATGATCTGGTTAAACTGGACGGGCCGCAGGATCTTCCAAATTGTTGCCGGTCACGATCAAGGCCCGGCCAACCTCAGAAGGCGCATGGAACTCCTCGTCGATATGGCGGCCATCCGGGAGCCGATTGGAGAACACAGGTTCCGCGGAGGTACGTTCACAGGAGGTACGTCCACGAACTGAGTTGGCTCCACGGGGGGAGGCACTGGAGTGAGGCAGATCACCTGAGGAGGAGGTAGTGGGGAGGGTCGTCCAGGGTAGGGGTGGCAGACGGAGTCCAATGCCAGTAATCCAAACCGGCCTGGTCCTCCGGAGGAACCTGGAAGAGGACGGTGTTATCGCCCCCGACGGATTCTATAGAGACATCAATCTCCATGGAATCGTTCGGATCAGAGTCGTGGCCAGAAGAAGAAGAACAAGACGAAGAATCATCCGGATCGGAAGGATCCGGAGAGGCGGGAGGTCCCAAGATGGGGGTGCCATGGATAGATGACAGGTCCACTGGGGAGTAGGTCGGTGACCGGGGGTTGAAGTGGGGACTTGCTGATTGTCGGATGGGGGTGGAAGTTTCCACGGCGTAGGCCGCGTAGGGGATGTAGTCCATGTCCTGTTGGGGAGATTGGGGTGTGGAACTCCGATCGTCCGTGGAAGCATCGGAGACCGGGTAGTACTGAAACCGGCGACTCATGATCTGAAACAACCGTACCCAGACGATAGATTATTATGCACATGACTCAGCATGAGAAATCACCATCTTTTATTGCGTACGCTTAACTCATCAGATGCGTAGCGTGTAGTTCTCTGATCGGACTCAGCGGATCAGTAGAGGCTATATGGCTGGTTCAAATTCGAAAACCCAAAATTTTAAAAACAGTCAAACAAGCATTCAAACACCTAATCAGCTCATAGTTACAACTCAAAGTTTTCGCGATCACTTATCCAGTACATACACACACAATCATACAAAATCAAAGCTGTGGCAACCAAATTTATTCGCATAGTTATACTCAAGCAAAGCATTACAAAAGAGTCTATACAATTGGTAGGACAGGACATATTTTTGTGCATTTTATAGTTAACTTGCATTTTTTCTGTAGTTTTGCAGTTATCCGATTTTTTTGTCGTTTTCTTTTTCTTTCGATAGAGCTGGAACAGTCTATGTACAATCATACTGTCGGAAGAAAGTCGGTTAGCGTTTTGGCGGGCGCTCGACAGCCTTAAACCATTCAGTGGTTCCGGGGAGGAACGGAATGTACGGTCGCCGACGTCGAGGAAGAATGAACTCACGCTTGCGCTTCGGAGCGCGTTCACTGGAACAGCTGCAGCTGGGGCAGTGCCGAGCCAGGGAGGGAGTCCCCGTCTGGCAGTTGGGACTGGTTACCTTGGGGATCACTGGAGTGGCAGGAGGGCGTCGATGGCCAAGTAGGACGAAAATTGGGTTTCCTGGGGAAGGGCTCTTAGCTCTGTATTCCGTGAAGTTGTACGTGTGCTCCAAATGCAAGAAGCTGAGGTAATCGGCTACCTCCTTCTGCAGCGGTGGAGCTCCGTCTGTATAGGCACCTGGAGCCGAAGGCCGGAACGCCAGTCCAGCGGATTCGATACGAAAGCTGGTCCATCGAAGGCAGCTCTCGCTGGGACATCCTTCAGGTACTGCCGAGGAACCCCAGCTGACTTGGGAACAGCCAACGAGACCGGATACGACGGAATTGGGGCCAGATGAGGATCCGGATCAATCAACGGAACCTGCTGACCCAGCAGCCGGTCGAACTTAAACATCTCAGTTTTGATGGTACTGATGCAGGCTGGAGCCATGGTAGGGGCAGAGATTTCCGGCACCAGCAGAATCTTGGCCAGAAACGGCTACCTTAGAGTCAAGGCCACCCTCAGGCAATTGGTGGGAGTCGGCTTGCTCAAGCGGATTTTGAACAAGGTATCCGTCGTGTTGCAGAAGTATGGCAGGAGAGGCAGGCAGGCGATCATTCTTTTGGAAAGAGCATACTGTTCGAAAAGGTACGCCAAGGTAGCCTGGTAGTCAGTCTCGGAGTTCAGAACCCTAGTGCCTAGACAACTAAGGAGATTCTGGCCGCAGGCTCGAGGAGGGACCTTTCCGAAATTACTAAGAGCTCCGGTGACGGGATCCGTACTTTTGAAGTAGATTTGTTCCTGATCGGGACGAAAGATGATAGGGATTTGAATTCTGTCGACAAACTTCAGAGCAGCGGGAGCTAGATCCATGGCTAAACTTACTCACCTAAAGCAATGGAAATTATTGTAGGCAATTTACAGAATAGTAGACTCAGCTAATCACAACTGTTTACTGCTTACTCAGAAGTCTGGCCTTCACGTTACTCACTCGAAAGTATGCGTTCGTACAACTCATGGGAATTGACTGTTCCCGACAGGTACGCGAAAGGTTGCTTGGACAAGCTATACAACGGTGACGACCAATCTATTTTAGTTTCTATACCATTATAGTTTGGAAAGTTCTAACACTTGTCAAGATATTAATTACAACTATACAGCTAATTAGGTGCCCAATTTGGCAACATTTCACACATATAGAGCCCAGGTGGAGAAATATATCTTACAACTGGAAGGAAGAACTATACACCATACAGCAGCTTGTGATGTGGGAATGGGCCCTTTTTATACAGATAAGAGATGAGGCTTTTAGAGAATAAGGTACGATTTGAATAGACGAAAGGTTTCTGGTTATAACAAATGAGCAATCATTTTTGGAAACGAAACTAAAACAGAGCTATTCAGCAGACCTAGAATTATGACATCAGAAGGGGTAATTGGTACACATCAAGCTAGAAATGGACATTAAGACTCGTTTCCACATCATGCTACTATGCTAGACAGTTGAGGAAACGTATTACAGCTTATTGACGACGACGGAAAGCGGAGCCGAAAGTCTCGATAACCTCCGGCAGTCCTGAGTGGAATTTCTTCATCGATCCTTTCTCGATGTCCAAAATATACATGTAGTGATTCCGATTCACATGCCATATGTAAATGGTTCTAGGATCCGGGATCGGGTCTGTTCCCAGCATCACAGGCCGGAATCCTTGCCAGGTACTGTAGTTATTCCTAGGATTAGTATACGTTTAAGTGGCCAACATGGCCGAGGCCAACAAAAGTTCCATTTCCGTGGCATATTTTTATCCACGAGCAAGCTCTCAGGGTCATAGTTGGGTTCCAGGCCTAACATGACACCGGGTTGTGTAGTCAAGTAGCGATACATGTATTCTCGGATTCTACGATGCTCATGCTGAGAATAATACAACACATAGGCCACAACTTGGCATAAACAGTTTCCATCGCCCTGCACATTCTGTACAAGGGTAGGGTAAATGCAAGCATTCTCAGGAAGCCTAGTCGGCCAAATGCTGATGATGACCAATATAGGGGTCGTTCAGGCGCTCAGCCTGCATTATAAGCCATTCATTGTCTGGTGGGACACAATTCAACTGGACGTGCACCTCAGCAATTAGTTAATACACCGACTTAGCTAATACACAAATTCTCCAAATTTGGGCGCGCAGTCTTTTTAGTCTTAATCTGGAGCCCACTTTGTTCAGTCGGTTTTTCGCTCGTTGGCTCTTGTTACTCGTTGGGGCTCATTCTTGGGTTTATTTGGACGGGTTGGGGGAATCCCTTCCCTTTACTCCAGAGGTTTGTGCCTGATAATTTTGTTGTTTTATTATCAAAGTGCTTGCCCTGTTTTTCCTATTATTATTGAAAATGTTTTGATTCGCATCTTTGATAATTTAGGTGTTTAGTACTTTTGTCTAAAAACAATAGATCCGTGACTGTTAAATTAGGGCTGTGTTGTCTTTCGGTTAGCGGTTAGCGGATAGCGTTAGTCGGTTAGCGGATAAGCGGTAAAGGAATCAGACTTGTAAACACTCATTCACGAACCTTGCAAATCTTTACTTGAAACCAAATTACCTTTATTGAATTTCTACATTCGACAGCAGCTTGGATATGGTCTCTGGCTAACTTCCAAGCTTTCCTCAGACCTTCAGATACCTGAGCAACATAGTCTGGGACCCTGTGGAATTATCCAGGGGTTAGTAACTTGTAACTATTTGGCAAGGTAGGATCCCAATTATGTGAAAGATAGAAGGGCGTGTCACCAGTAGAGGCGTGGACACTAGTATTATATGCGAACGTACAGTAGGGGACCATCCGATCCCAGTCAATATGTTCCTGAACTGCAGTCCGCAACATGTGTTTCAAGCTCCGATGCCATCTCTCAACTTGGCCGTTACTAGACGGGTTATACTTAGTGGTTTCTACCTTTTTCAAATCAGCCAGCTTACAAATAGCCTTGTTTAGAGCGGATATGAACTGGGGGCCCTGATCACTGACTAGTTTGTGAGGAGCCCCGAATTTCAAAAGAACATGCTCAGCAAAGGCATAAGCGACGACTAAGGCAGATGCTACACGAACAGGAACAGCTATGGCGAATTTGGAGAAGGAATCTATGAAGGAAATCACATAGCAATGATCATGAATGGAAGGTTTACGAAAATTCATGATGTCCACATGTAGGCGATCAAACGGTTCAGTGGCCGGAATTGTATGCAAATGAGCATTCTTTCGCCTAGGGGGATTCTTGTGGGCCATGCAGATCCGACAAGTGTTAACCCAATCCCGGACTGAAGCCCACAAAGATGGCCACCAATAATTATTCAAAACACTAGAATGGGTTCGGGCTATGCCTTAGATGTCCTGCGAGGGAACTATCATGTGCGGCTAACAACACATGGTTCCTTAGGGCAATGGAACAGCTAACTGTTTTCTGGTCTCCTCTCGAGTTTTCTGTAGTCTATACAGAATTTCATCCTCAATGATGAAGTCCTAGGCAGCAGCGGCTATCTTAACGGCGCGAGCAAAGTTGAAGGGCAGCACGTCATTTTCCAGGTATTCTCCAATTGCTGCGAAGAAAACATCGGCCTTCTGCTGCTCAACCAAGCGCTCCCATATAGTGCTGGTGAGATACAGCGGTTCCTCTACCCGGAAGTCATTCTGTCCCTCCGATTCTGGGCGTAGCCATCCACAATTTAGAGTCCCAGCTACCTGTAGTGGTGGATTCCGGATCTACGTTCTTAGCCTCAGCCTCCACCGGGGAAACGTCAGAAACCGATGCGGCGTCTACAGCCTGGATTCCTAAATCTTGTAGCTCACCTTCGGTAGGAATGGCTTGCTCAAGGTTGGCACCCACTTGAGGAGTCATTACACTTTCTACAGCCTCAGAGGCCTCTGCCTGAGACAGCTCATGCAAATTAACAGACTGCATTTGCTCGACTACTTCATCTAAACTATGACGAGCTTCACCCTGAGACCTGGTGCGGATTGCGAAGACGTGAGCAGGCTGCTTCGCTATTCCGTTGGCAGGATCCAGTACATAGTTAACAACACTTATCATTTGGTCAGCAAGGTCAGCCGTCATAGAAGGAGTAACCACGCGGACATTCAAGGCCGCCACGGGTTTGGGCCCAGCTAGATCTGTGAAAAGTGGATTTCTGGACAGTCCGTCAGCATTTTTTTGGCCTTTCCAGGTCGATGCTTAATGTAGAACGTATACTCACTAAATTCCACCCTCCAGCGGGCTAGCCGCGAATTCTCAGGGGGAGCCGACATAAGCCACCGCAGGGCTGATGATCCGTTACGCCAGTGAAAGGAGGACCCCCATAGAGAAAGTGACGAAAATGCTGAATACCGAACTTAATGGCTAGGCACTCCTTATCGTGAGTGGTATAGTGCTTTTCATGCTTTCTAAGCTATCGGGCAGCATAGGCAACGGGATGCTCCTTCCCATCCTCCTGCGTTTGGGAAAGTACAACACCTAGTCCTAAATCGGTGGCATCGGTATGGAGGACAAACGGTTTCTCGATATCGGGATGAGCCAACACTGGAGCGTTTCTCAAGTCGTCCTTAAGGTCCTGGAATGCGGTCTAGCATGTGGAGTCCACTTGAACTTAGTTTCTTTCTTTTTCAGCTGACATGGGGATTGGCAAAGGAGGCGAACCCCTTAATGAACTTAGCGTAGTAGGCGCACATACCTAGAAAACTCTCCACCTCTTTCAAGTTGGAGGGAACCGCGAACTGTCAATGGCCTTTACTCGATCAGCGAGAGGCTCGACGCCTCGAGGAGAGATAATGTGCCCTAAACACTTAACTTCCTTCTGAAGGAAACTACACTTCTCAGTATTCAGTTTCAGGTCGGCGGCTTATAGGCGGTCAAAAATCTCCTGCATGATGTCTAAATGCTCCTTAAAAGTCCTAGAGAAGATGAGGATGTCATCTATGTAGATGATACACTTCTTCCACTGCATGTCACCCAGAACCCGCTTCATGCATCTCTGGAAATTACCAGGAGCAGATTTCAGGCCGAAAGGCAAAACATTGTATTCGAACTGTCCATGAAAAGTGTTGAAGGCAGCCTTGGATCTAGATTCCTCATCTAACTCGATCTGATTAAAACCCTTATTTAAATCTAGTGTGCTGAAATAGCGGGCACCCTTCAAGGCAGCCAGAACGTCATCGATTCTAAGTAACGGGTAGATATCTGGCTGGGAAATCTTGTTTACACGACGGAAGTCTACACAAAGCCTCCACTTTTTATTTGGTTTGGGAACGTAGAGCATGGGCGAGGCCCACGGGCTCTGAGAAGGTCGAATAAAAGCGTGCTTCAGCATGTCCTTCAATTCTTCCAAGAGAACATCTCGGAGATGGACTGGCAGCCGATAGGGTGGCAATAGATGAGAGCATGAGCTCCCGTATTGACAGAGCCCTTAAAGACTGAACATTTACCTACATCGAATGGATGATGGGAGAAGGCTTGTTCATTCCTAAGTAAACTACGGACGAGCTGATCCATTTCCTCTGAAGACATTTCCGATGAGGGTTTGGGCATATCTTTATTAAAGCACTCAGGCAGATCAGTCATGGTCTTCAGTCCCTACCGGGCAGGAACCTTGCTATAGCCCTGGGCGATACTCTCAGGGGCCGACAAGACCTGGTTCAACTGAAGGACGCCCTTATCTGGAGTCCGGACGTAGAACCAGCCGTATGCGTGCTTCTCGACGTCCTCCCTTTCTCCCATGGGAACGTCAGGGCGTACAGTGCCTAGTGATTCCTTTGCATGCAACTTGACTGGTGCATACGTCAAAATTCTCGCCGCAGAAAGCTAACCTGAAGTACCCCACAACTGGCTAGTTTGTGCACGCTAAGCTAACTGGATGTAGGTGACAGTTGTTTAGTTACAGCTATTAAAAGCACTATGCAAGCTAAGGCTAACTGACCAGTTGTCACCTACATCTGGTTAGCTTAGCGTGCACAAACAAACCCGTTGTGGGGTACTTCAGGTTAGCTTTCTGCGGCGAGAATTTTGACGTATGCATGGCTGTCCAGAATAGTTTTCTACACAGACTAGGATAATTTTATCATCTAACCTAACTCGAGCCGGCATACAAGCAATGGGCTGCATGGGGTTCAGAGCAGATTCAAACCTATCAGGGTGTGGCTCAAAGTCTCCGTCAACACGTGCCTTTTGCCTTTTCGGAGCCAGAGGCACCATACTTGACAAGGTTCCCCAATTTCGACTATCCGGTTCCGATTATGTGGAGAAAGAGACCTATCCAAACTACGATTCCGACTAGAGGTACGACGGCCTGACCCAGAATCGCTATACTCACGCTTAGCGGGGACGGCGTTTCGTGGGAGTTCCTAGCTGAATAGACTCGAAGGAATCCAATCCATCGTTCTTGTAAGAGGCCTGCTGGAAGGAGACCGAGGCCTCTCGCTCCCTGTCCTGACTATTCCTGCTAGTGGACGGTCCTGCTTCCGAGTCATTGTCCTCGTCATCACTGGAGTGGGCAGCAAATTTGGCCGTGCGAGTTGTTGGTTTTCGAAGAGGAGATAGAATGTTTGGAGACGGCGGCTGGGGGGGGAGCGAGCGAGCACAATACTGACTAATACAGGTAGCAAGCCGCTCACAACAAGTTCTCCCAGCCTCCTCTAGATGCTCTCTAGTGGATCCCAGACAGGGAGCAAACCAAATCACGCACAAAATGACAACCAGGACATTATGAAGGTCACATTGAAGGCTGTCTTCATGTCTAAGCTCAGTTCCTCAATGACAAGAGATTCACGATCATGATATTCTGAATGACGTTCATGGCCATAACACTAAGTCTTCTAAGTGGAACACTAAGTGTTCTCATACTCAGCCCTAGCTAGGTCAGTATATCGAAGAGGAACGATGTCCAGCTTCGGAGCCTTGTACGGTTTGGTCCCAGAGTTAATCTCCACCATGTGTTGAACCGTTTGGCACTGGTCAGAACTAAGTTACCTACCATAATGTGGTTGTAGCGACCATGTTCCAACCAGACAACTCCGTTATCGGTACCCTAATTCTCTCAGCGTGCACTACATGCTGCAGCTGGGGCGTCTGGGTCAACAGGATCTCGGAATGGCTAGTCCCTATCAAGATTCCGGCAGGCGTGGAAGCATACTCTGTATCTGGGGACAAAGCCTTCATCAACATATGCTGCTGGCATTGATCGACGTAAGTCAACTGAGGAGAAACTACAGCTCTAAGGCAAACTGACTGAGGAGAGGTCACGTAAGCACTAGGCTCGCAGAGCCATAAGCCGACAGAAGAACTACACTCGTGCAACTTAACTTTGGAAAACTTGCCGTTCTCAGCTGGGCTCAGCTGCTGAATATACCTAGGCAAGGGAGCTGTGGAAATTCTAGTTGATTTCTATGCAAATTAAGAAAATTCATGCAACCGCTAAATTCAAAGTGTTGTGTAAAGACACTGGCTTAGTTAGCTAATTTGCACAGTATAAAAGGACCGCATGCAAAATTTTCAGTTCAGTATTGAGTGGGGATCTTGTTGCGGGCAGTCTGTTTCTTAGTCGTTTTTACGCCCGATTTATCTCTATTTATTTTGCCCGGGGGTAGACCCCCTTTATATTTCGTAAAGGTTGGTTTAAGTTGTATTATTTCCTTTTCTTTTATTTGAAAATTATTTGGTGCCTGTTAAATTTTGTTTGACTTTGGTATGACTTCGTTTTGAATTTTGTACGTTTACTTAGAAAAATAAATTCGCGTCACTATGGTTTTCGTTTATTTTTATTGCAAGTGGTTAAGCGTAATCGGTCGAGTTTAGTCGGACATACACACACTCTCAGAATCTGCAACCTTTAACTTATCTCGAGATAACTCAGTCTAATTTCTACAGAGCCTTCATGTTACTCTTAGCTTCAGGAGCGTTATATCCAACATTACTAACTTCATACAATCTCATGATAAGATGGCACTGGTACTTCTAAGATGAACCCGAAAACCAACCGCCTAAGATCAATTTTAACCGGATAAACCTTTCCAAAACGATAAACTAAACTGGGTTCCTCACGTAGGACTGAATTATTCCACTGAGCATGATTTTGAACAATGTCACGCAAGATCTTCAAATTGATGAGCCCAGGCGAAATCTTTCCGTCCAAGCCGGATTGCATGACACTGTCTATACTATGCTTTAGAGCGTTCCGAAAGTTAGCAACTATTAGACTATGATGAACATATCTGGCGTACAAGTAGGCCTCACATCTAGCAGAATTGATGACTTCGGTTAGCTGCTTCATGGCATTATGTAGGAAAGTTTAGATCTGTTCGTTGGCCTCAGTCAACTTTTCAAACGCTATCTGGTGTTCGGCAAGCTGAGAATCCAACCTCTGGCTAGCCTTAATAATAGCATTCACCTTGTCCTGCAGACGATTATATGTGCATGCTGTTGGCAAAGGAAGCACTTAATCCGCCTATCCCAAATGCACCTTTAATGTCTGCGAAGGCTACTGAGAATATGCCTCGTTTTACCCTCTTTCCAGTGGGTAACTTAGTATGCACACTGCGAAAGCCGTCATCAGTATACAGAGACTCGTTGTAGTCCTTATATTCAGGTGCTGTCTGGTCACACAGAAGGGGACTTTTGCCACAAATGATCTTCATGTTCTGTGCGTAATACCTTGTGTTCAGAATGTCCCCGTACATTTCGTGGTATTCCTCCTTAATTTCTGCTATGTGATTCTGGAGAAACTCCTGATGAGGACATTTCTGAGGAGACCCATCCTTAGACCTTTCCTGACACTTTTCACACCCAGCGGAGGCATCTGTAATATCCGTAGATGCTCCCTGGACGCTGATGTTACAGAACAGCTCCCAGGCTGCAGCAGTGTCGGTCTTGAGAGGGTCCGGCATACGAAAATGGATTAGTAATGGTATATATATATACTCCGTCCGTTGGTAAGTGACAGCTAAACCTTTGGGGGACAAGGCCACACCCCAGTCCGTGGATATCATAGAGTTCATACCTTGAATCTTACTGGCAAACGTGTTACGAGAAGAAGAAGAACTAGAAGATCCTATTCCTATAACCGGGCAGAGGGCTAGCAACCCCAACAAACTTAGAATCCAGAGTAGAGACGAAACGCCAGAACGGTGTGAGGAAGACCCGTTCCTTTTGGGCCAGTTGCCTTCCACGGGTGACTGGCGAGACGGATCGTCCAAACCGCTTACCGGGTCTCTGCCTTGTCGGTAAGGCATTTCGCATCCTTCCCAATTCGGGAGGGAGTAGATTTAGTTCTCTTTCGAATACGCCTGGAAGACGCCGCCCTAGATCCGGGATTCAAGGGAAATCTAGCCTGAATTCGCTGCATCCTAGATTTCCATAAAAGCCATCTATCCCTAACCCTTCGTTTCTGCTCAGCCTCAGCATGAGCACGCTTCTCCAACTGTCTTTCTCTCTGCTTTTCTTTCTTTCTAATGTCCTTGAGAACATGTCGCAGAAACTTAAGCTCACTAGGAGTTAACGAGGATGAGTCCGAATCAGAAAAGGAATCAGAGTGCCTAACTTTTTTCTTCTTTCTCTCGCCAGGCGAATCTTCAGAAATTTCGGTCTGAACATCGACTGATTTCAGGAGAGGCACAGGACGAGTGGGATCCCTATGACGAAGCTGAGCTACCTTAGGCAAGACAGCGGACTTCCGACTCCTAGTCTTCTTTGTGGGTCTATACTGTGACCTACCCAGACCCTGCTCCTGCATCTCGGGCAATCGCTCAAGTGGGAGTCTTCGGCTGCAGCAGCTACAGCGTCCGCCCTCTGCTGCTTCTGAGCCAAGACAGAAATCTCATTACTCAACTGTTTGAGTGTCACCGCTAACTGACCCTGCCATTCAGCAAACTGTATTCCAGTTTCGTAGCTGTCTAGGAGAGGTCCAGGCGGCAGAGGGGGGGACGGATCCCCTTCGCCTCCGGCATTACTCAGATCGGCTAGTAGACTTCGCTGTACCTTGGGCATGCTGCAAGCCTCTGAGCTACTATTACATACAGACCCTGCAGTATCCTGAGAAGCGAATGAATTCGGTATTTTCTGTGTCCCAACGCCACTAGTCTAGTCTTGCCATGAGGTATCAGGGGCTTTACATCGGGCTCAGTGGAGGCAGCCGGGTATGCCGTGACCGACTGTCGAGGACCAGAGATTCTGACGACCTGAGAAGGCTTTGACTTAGAGAAAACTCTACCTCTGCCTGGGGCAGGTCCTGACTGTCCCGAGAGTTACCTTGATAATTGGGGTTACCCTGATAGTCATTTCTGAGGAGGCCACCGGGACCGCGATTATATCCCTGATTTCCCTGATTACCCCTATGCATACCGCCACCAGGGGACCTACACTGGGCTCGAGAATGTCCAGGCCGACCACAATTGAAGCACCGGTAGTCATTAGGAAAAGGTCTGTTATCGCTTCCTTGCCTATCCTTCTCGGCTTACGTGGGCCAGATTTGAGTTCTTTAACCTCAGAAACCAACGCAGTTGTACACTGAACAAGCTAACCTCAACTGACCTCGTTAACCTGGCCATCAGGGCGGCAGAAGTAGTTCCACTGTCTCCAGTTTTATCCTCATTCAGTTCCAAAAATGCTGGCGTGCCCTCTCCAGGATACACACCCTCTGCTTCTCAAGCTTTTTGCAATGCCTCACCATAGTTCGTAATGGTCATAGGTACATGTTGCTTCAGATCTCTCCTTAATCCAATAAGGAAAAGCCTAACCTTCATAGCTTCTACTGTTTCGGGGTCTGCCCCGTCATTCCAAGCTATGCGAGCATACTTATTCAACCTAAGCGAGAAATCTGAAACTGGCCCATTCGGCCTTCGCTGAATCTGAAAAAACTTAGCAGCTGCGTGCATGGGCGTCAAGGGAGGAATCACGACGAATCTTAACAGCACCATCCCAGTCATCCTTCCTGATGGTTCCTGGCGGAATAGCCTGGAACATCTCGGCAGCTCGGCCACGGAGAGAGGACGAGAAATGCGTCACTTTATCCCTCGCAGTCATCCTCAACTTTGCGCATGCGCATTATACCGCTGTAAATGATCATCAAAGTTCTCTGTGGTCTTGCCAGAATAGATAGGTACATGGGAGAAGGCGCTAGACATAGCCTGAACTTGCACGTTATCGCTCAATTACCCTAAAACTATCAGAAGACCGTTAAAAGCAAGAGCTGTAGGATCCTGCGTACCTGCACCGGAACCGGCACCTAAACCACCACCTAAACCCAGATCGGATCCTAGAGGGTTGAGACCTAATCCACCGCGACCAGTCCCATACAAACTTGAACCCGCACCTGCTCCAGGGGGATTTGAACCAATATGTCCATTGCCAGGTAAATGCTGTTCTTTGTCCGAAACATATCCTGTTCCGTCATCGTCATGATCAGGGTGAGCACTGGGGTCGGGGTGAGCCCTATTCTGCAGACCCGAACCCATCTGATCAATAACACCTATTCGCTTCTGAATCTGTTCTAATGTGCTGAAGAGTTTCTTAGTGAGAGGATCCACTATACGACAAGGACTGGCAACTGCTAATGCCAAACGCTAGCGAAGGAAACAAAAGATTTGTTGTAAACCAGGGGTATGTGATGCTCACGGATGTGTCCTCACCGGGGGCTCCAGAAAATTTCTGTGTAACGAGGAGGGCTGAAATCTAGGATGAAAATGGAGGCCTTAATTCGTCGTCACACAGAGGCAGACGGCGAGTAGATGAAGATCTGCTCTTAGGTCTAAAGACTAAGCTAGCCTAGTGTGGATCTAACCTAATCCAGACAGTCCGCCTTAGGGGAAGTAGTTATCCAAAGGACAGTTGCGGTGCTTAACTGAAACCCAGGGGTCGGTACCAGGGGTCATTGCACAGACGAAGAGTGCCTTGAAATCGGAACAACCGTCACACTCGAAAACACAAGACCATGGCTCAGTATGTGGACTTCCTTCGGGCTCACTGTCAACCGTCCAAGTTTCAATCTCAGCACGATCCCACGGCTGAGAGCAGTTACAGTAGAAAGTTACCTTCGAATGCTCAGGCTCCACTAGAGGACTACCCTCGTGTACTAAGAAGATCATACTGAAGCTGTACTGATTGTGGCACTCCGGGCACTGATGAAAAGACAAACTCAGCTCGTTCTCTGGCACGCTAATATCACTAAAATCACTTAGGTTTCCCTCCTCTTCACCGTAGACAAGCTGCACAGGCTCCAGTCTGATCGGTTATCCTTAATCTCGTCGACTCAGCGGCTCTAGTATCCAACCCTAGACCAACTAACAAGAACTATGCTTCAATACCTAATGAATTATTTATTAAGTACAGTGCACACTCAACTTAACAGACGAAACAGACAGGCAAAATTCTCACAATTGCTGGTTACTGGTAAAATTGAACCCGTTCACCTGCTAAACCAACTAAACTTCTCGAGATACCGTCAGTCACAAGTTCCTACTCGGAAAAACCTAGGAGAAAGTTTGAGGTGAAGCCTAAGAAATTACCCGTCCCGTCCCAGGTCACAAATAGCCGCTAATAAACCGCACCCTCAGAGAACTAACGACTACTCTGTCCTCTGCTAAGAGGAGGACCTGCAAAATTTGGTAAAACGTTTGACTTCTGCCGAATTTAAAGAGAGAACTTTTTCGGATTCGATTTTAACAAAAACAGTGCTAGCGGTCACAAAATAGACAACTTCGAAGACAAATTGAGAATGCATTTTACAAAAAGACCGTATAAAAGTTAATAGAAGCTTTAGTGGTAGCTTCGCTTCGAACAGGAACTTTGGATGAACAGCCAACCCAACTCCAATTCCCAAATGCAGTCCTAACTGACAATGGCGCGACCCTAAGCCAAATCGAGTGGCTCTCAGGAAGATCTACAGCACAGACAGTCTACTGATGGAACAGCTGAAACCGGCAAAGCGCCGTAATTTTGAGACAAAGTCTTACGCACTGGAGAAAGGCAAAGAACCAGGCAGGTCCGGATAGAGCAGCACAGAAAAGAACCGGGGAAAAGGGCCAGGGGTGATCCAAGGATCCACTCACACTGGAAGGTCAGCAGGCAGAACCGGACGAGACTGATATCCGGACAGCAGTGCAGAAGAGGCCGGGATCAGGAGATCACGGCAAGGCGGGATAGACCGGGACCGGGAGGTCACGGGAAGGCAAGACCAAAAGACGCAGAACAGACGGAGAGAGCAGCAGAGAAGCAGAGCCCGAAGGCGACTCGATCTAGAACTGAATCAAATGGGTTAAAATTTTATCGGTTTTAACCCGAATTCAGCGATATTAACTGGATTTCATAGGGATAGAAGTTTGCAGAAATTTGACTTGGAAAGGTGGATTTTGGCTTTCAAAATCGAGCTTGGATTTTAGGTACAAACACAGGAATTACATGTCAGATCTACACAAGGATTGGACAGTCGGCCCAGTCAGATAATTTTGGACAGCTCAAACACTTTTTGAATGGTTTTTTATAACACAAATCACAAGATAGACAGATCACGCAAGTAAGGAAACTAATATTTTCAAAGATGTGAAAAAAGGCAAACAATGGATAGCAAGAATTTTGAGAGGGGGATTTCTAACAGAAATCCCTACCAATGACAAGAACTCCCGGATTTCCCTTTCAGGAAATCTGTAGAAATCCAGCTAATATCAGCCGATATTAGCACAACATATACAGCAAAAGCAATGAATAATAAGATCAATAAGCTAAGGCGGCGAGATGCCTGGTTTAAACGTGATTCTCAGTCTTATCGAGAAGGGGATCCGTATATCCTTTTGTAGCCTATATTATCTTAAACTCGCACTTACAGCGAAAGCGAAAGGAGAGCCGAATATGAAGAAGACAATGGATGTAAAAAGAAAAAGAGTAATACGAAGAGGGGGCCAGTAGCCCAAGGTGAACTATAGAGGATACCTAGCTAAGGTTGAAACTTTGCACAAAACTTCAATTAGCTATGATTACAGGACTAAAAGACCAACCATATTAACCAATTAAAATTCTTAATATTTAAACAGAGGGGAACTTGTGCACGTATTTCTTTAAAGGGGTTCCCCTCTCCTATGACTCATGCGTCCACTATTAGTCGGTGAGGGAAAGGCAGAAGGATTTTCCTCATATACATACTCACATTCACATCTTTCACACACAAAACTCTAGCAAAACTTATACTGGAGGGGACCTGTGACTAAAACCCATACGTATGATGCTGCAAATTAGAAGGGGTTAAAATCGACTAATTCTCAAATTTCTGGTGAGCGGGCTTAAATAATTATAATGGCAACAGTATTAATCAATTTAAATACAGACATAGTTTACAATTAGTCAAAAGTCAACAAGTCAAAGCTGTACATCTTTTGAGAGTAGTTTTTTTTGAGAAATTCGATCGAACTACGAAAAGTATCATTCTCAAACAGATTATTACAATTACAATATAATACACAACGTTGCGTAGGTAAGCACAATTACAAGCACGAGCATAATTACAATTTGTACGTATTATTATAATAAAAAGAATAGAACAATTTGAGCGAGTCAGGCTTATTCTGATCAAAGGGTCGAATTTCAATTCTAGCTAGCGAACTTTAAAATGAGTTAATCAATTCGGAAAAACTTTTCTGAGGCCATCTCAACCTCCTCTTTCATGTGAGAGTATTTTCAGCTCGTTTGGCTACAACGTGTAGGGTTTATTATGATAGTTCTAAAGAGGGTCGACTGTTGTGGACCCAGCCTACAGCAGTCAAAGTAGTCTTTTTTGCTTCATCAGCACGAATTAAAAATTAAACAGATTATGCACGAAAAAGTTTTCCTAGTGCTTCTAAGTATCCTCCTTTAAATGAGACCCTTTTTAAACACCATAGCTGGCCATATCAAGCATTATAATGATAAATCGGTAGGTAGTCGCATTCATACAAACGAGGGGAAAATGGGTCCGATCCATCTTACTAATTTATCGCTAAAACCCAAGTCTTTGAACAGTCCGCTTCAGGAAAACTTTTATGAGACCTTCTTGGCCTGCTCTTTTCAACGAACCTACTACCGACAATTTCTCGCAATTAGATCAAAAGCTATTCTGATGTTTTGATGCTGTTCGCAGTATACAGAAGAAAACTCCTTTTTTTCATTTTCGTTACACATTACCTCAGTTCAGTTGATTTTGACCGATTTGTCCCCGTTTGCACTACGTTCGAAACTACCAGACCTCATCCTTCAACGACATTGCATTGATTGCAAACTTGGGTCACTCGTTATTAACACTAAGTTTACTCTAGGCATGTTTCTTATACAGTTTTGAATTCCTGCATTCCTTTAACTTCATTTCACTAACTTCCGGCACACTTTGGTGTTTGTGCCCAGAGGTTACTTCTTAGTTTCACCGAACCAACACCGAGCCTACGCTGAGCCTGAGCCGTCTCTGAACCTAAGGCCAGGTCACACTAGGTAACTTTGGGACAACTTAGCTGAAGCACCTGTTGAACTTAGTTGACGCGCCTCGCCGTGATCCTTTAAGTCAGTAGAATAAAATTAGAGTTAACCTAGCTAACCTAGCTACTAGTACAGGATAAAACAGCATTTAGTAAACGAACGAAATCCTAAAAAGCGGACTCCTGCCCGAAAGCAGGCAACACACTATTGGCTATGTGGGTACGTGTAAAACTACACCGGAACCTCCGGGATAGACAAAATACGGAGCAACATATATACAGGCAAGGAAACAAGGACCACAACTAGGAGGCACCTTCACAAAAAAGAGGCTATTCCGAAAGTTTTGAACAAATATATTCTGAACTTCGGAACAAATATTCCAGAACCTCCAATAACAAAAAAAGCTTCCCCGAACCTTGAACTAGTATTGAGAATAACAACGACGAAACCATAAGTGGAACTATCGACACAGTAAAGCAGACAGTATAGTAGTAGTAAACAGTATATAACAAATAGAAATTATAGTGGCATGCAGTGAACAAGTTTAATGGGGAGATGGACAAAGAGAAACCGGTGTGCCACAGGACCTACAAAACAGTCAAATGATGCCCCAAAAATCTGAGTAATTGAATTTCAAATTCACAAGTTTCACAAGTTAGGCCTTGAAATTTTCTCGAGTTTGAAGAAAACACATGTGAAACACTTGAGAGCCACATTCCAAACTTGAGACTTGCAACTTGAAAAATCGAGAAATTTTATACTGTCCTCTTTATACTGACCCAGAATTAGCGTAAGCAGAGTATCTTTATTGCGGCGAGAGGCGGAATGTATTAAACGAAAACTTTGCATTGGTAAATTTTTTCCAAACTTTGAGTTAGAAAACATTGCTGTCATTAATTAAGGAATTAATTTATTGACATTATTTTCTCTATCAAGTCAAGGGCTTTTATCGCGTCCTAATGTCCATGTGATAACAGCGCAACAGCAATAACTAAACACTGTTGTTTAAAGAGCTATTTCGAAATCACCTCGCTGCTGATTGGTCGGCTTGCTTCTAAGCCTTGAGTGATTGGTGAAAATTTCAGCATAGGATTTAGGATTAAAAACTTTTGAAAACCCTAATTTGTACCCTACTTACGCCTAAAAAATATTTACACAAAATTCGGATTCCTGCTTACGCCTAAAATTACAGCGTCTACTTTCTGAATTTTTTCCTAAAGTTGTTTCAATTTTTCATAGGATGAATTTACCTTTAGATAGCAAACTTGCGACTGAAATACACGGCGAGACATAGGTATTGTAACTAGCTACTAAATTACGTACAATGATACAATGAGCTTTACAGACCCACACAGCTAAAAAAGAGAGGACAAGTGAAAATTTTCAAGACTTTTACCCAACCTCCGACAGAATTCCATGAAAAACCGCTTACAAGGATACGAAATTAACAAAGCGAATAACCGAATATACAGACTGGGCAACGACTAAGACAGCAATTATAAAGCACACATAGTACAGTAGAGCGGCCTAAACACCGTAGAATCAGTGGACATGGCAAACGAAGGAAGCACGAATGACATAATTCTTGACGTAAAAATTGTCGGTAATCCCCTAAACACCCGACCAACTATGACCGCGGATAACCAGTACTGACCTCAAGTTTGAATGTCAACAGCCAGACATAATGTTAAACTATTGTGGTAGCTATGTCTCATTTGCATACACTGTTTGCATCAAATTTCCCTTCATTTTCGACAGGAACAAGCACAGTTTAGAGTTATTTCCCACATAAGGGTATATTTTTCAGGATCAAGCTGATAATTAAGAGGGTGCAGTTAGTTTTCTTGAAACTAACATCAACGCAACTTAACCAATTAAGCTCAAACTTTTTCAACTGTTATCTGATTGATTGCTATCTTTTGTTATTAATCTTGCTTGAACGTTGTATCCAGGGATTCTATGGATCATTGAAGACAATTTTCAATCCGCTTTTTATTCCGCCGGGCGGCGGAATCTTTTTAATGGCTGGACCCTCTCTAACACTGCTTAATTGTTGTAGTTGCACACTTATCCCTATCTTTAACACACAAACCTAGTAGCACCTCTTTTTTTCGGTGGTGGGGCCTTGGAAGAAACTTGTTATCAAAAAATTTGTGGAGACGAGTTTTGGTAGCAGGACATAGTTTTCAATTAATCTTAGCTTTGTGATGGGATTTATTCAGTCTTTAGCTTTAAGCATTGGCGCCCCCTTTGTAATTTTATTTGAGACAAATAGAAAGTAAACGGCCCCCCTTGGCCAAGTCACAATCCAGATGTCGTATGTAAATATGCAAAAATAGTTGTACTATTAAGATCAGTTTGAACAGTGAGCTCTCAAAAATCGATGTTGCGTCTATACTCTCAAAAATTTTCCTGGCTTTGTGTGACACACCGTTCCTTTGGCTTAACCCAGCTCAATTTTCGTTCCCATTCCAGTACAAAACTGTTTACTGTTCATTAAGTGTATATTCCATTTAGCAGTAATTTTATGATTTATTTTTGCAACAAGAAAAAGGTCAGGTGAATTTTTATGAAAAAGTAAGAATTTTTACTCACATTAGGAATGAATTTGATTTGAAAACTTATTTTTCCTACTTTTTATATGCTCCCTGGCCAGTTATTTATTACTCTTTGGACTTTGGGATGTATTTTGAACTTTATATGATCACAAGGTCTACCTTTCGGATATTAATTGCTACGAAAAACACTATTAGTTGATTGTTTACATCATTCGAAATTTTTAAACGTGACCTATTTAAAGGTATAAATCATTTGGTTATATACATACGTGATTTCGTCAATAAGTTAGTTTGAAAAAGTTGATGAAAATTTCTAAATTCTCAAATTTTATTGACCTTTTTACTTAATTTTTTTGGAACAGGGTCCAGTTTTGGCAGTCTGGACATTTTCTCCTTTCTCCTTTTTTCTTCAACGTGTCCGCGCTATTTTGAAAAATATTTCGACATCTGCTTTAAAAATGGAGTTTCTACAACAATCCGGAGTCAATTAAAATTTTGATGATTTGAAGCCCTGTTCGAGCACTGCATTCAAACGAATCCAGAGCCGGCTGTAGTTCGTCGGTGAAAGAGTCGTTCCACCAAGTGATACGGGAGGTGATGCACGTAAAAAGTAAATATAAATAAATATAAAGTAAAATGTATAGTTTACTCCGTCTCAGAAGCAACTCTTGCACCTGGAAATCAATTGGTTGATTTTTTTGTAACGATAGTTTAGCAAAAATTTGTACTTTCCCGGCGTTTTCTAACTTTTGCTGGGTGCACCTAACATGAGAAATCGGTTATTTTCAACCGTTAGTCCAGTGGAAATTCAAGCCTTAAACAGTTAAATGAATCTCCCTACCCAAGAGCGATCTCTCTTTTGCTGACAGATTCCAACAACGGGTTATTTCTCCAAAAACATTTTAATCCTATTATTTCAAATACTCTGTGTCGGCACTGGAATCATAAAAACTCAGATGCAGAACAATACAAGATTAGGCATCCTTGGAACCCCAACTGCTTCCAAAAACTAAGGCGGAATACTAACCCTTCTAGGGGTTACTTGTTCAATTTATCATATCAACTTATATCTTAAGGTGCCTTCATAGTCGCGAACGCAGGTGTACGCGCGTCGACGCGCGTCTACGCGCGTCTACAAACGTCAATATCATTTTGCGCGCATCAACGCGCGTCGACGTGCGTCGATGCGCGCAAACTGGCATGCTACAAATGGGCGCGTTGACGCGCGTCGACGCACGTCTACGCGCGTCTACGCTTCCAGTGCCAGCATAGCACCAGGACGTGATGTCATGTTTGGAGGCGTCAACGCGCGTCTACGCGCGTCGACGTGCGTCAACGCACGTCGACGCCTCCAAATGTAACATGGCAGTGTAGCGCGTTGACGCGCTTCGACGCGCGTCTACGCGCGTCTATGAACTGGGACTATGAAATCACCATTAAGCTTACAACTTTAGCTTTTCTTCACAAAGTAAACGCTGAACTGCGAAACTAACTTAAAATTATACAGAAAACCCTTTTCAGCAAGATCGATTTTTGGTTCCCCTTGGGTTTAGTTTAAAGTTAAATAAATACACATCTGACGAAAGATTATTTGTCTAAACGTCACATTAAATTTTAAATGAAGATTTTATAATAGATTATTAATTCCACGCATTACTTACATTGTAACATTGTATGAAATCTATATGTACAGTAAAAACATACAAGTAGATTACGATATAGCTTTCGTTTTTGGTGTGAGTAGGAATGTGAGTTTTGCAAGGAAATATTTCAGGCGTAAGTAGGAATTTCCGTTTTGAGCTTTAAGTGTAGGATTTTGAGTTTTGTTATCTCAAGGCGGAAGCATCAAATGTTAGGCACAAGTAGGGTAGGTGTAAGTGGTATACACAAACATGGGAAGGTAACAGCAAGAGTGCATAATTGAACTATATAATAGAAGAAGAGTAAGCCACTAGAGGGCTCCTCTTCTTTGCATTGCTTAACGGTGCACCGACCAGAATACGCGAATGTTCCCCCGTTTGGTGGGGAGGGGTAGACAAGCATACCCCTCTCCGTTTGGTGGGGGTGGAGGTAGCCGAAAAGCGGTCCTCGTTTGGTGAGGGGGTAGCCAACAGCCAATCAGATTGCTGAGACCACGTCCCCGTTTGGTGGGAGGGTTGAGCAGACGATAGCGGTAGTTTCACTGCATTGCTAAAATGGGTCCCCGTTTGGTGGGGGGGGTTAGGCAAAAGTGATCCCCGTTTGGGGGGGGGGTCGCAAGTAGCCAATTGTTCAGTAGGGCGGGGATGTCCTACTGACAAAGCTTATGTGCTACCTAATTTGCATAATTTCTAATTTCTGTCAAATTCACGTGCTATGCATTACTTCCTTGTCTATGTTTTTCGTCTGGAAATTTCTACCTAATTTGCATAAACTAGTTTGCATATTCCAAAAATGGGGCTTTAAAAGGGGGACACTTCTCACTGCTAGGGGTATGTAGTTGGATTTTCTTTAAGCAATTTAGTTTCTTCCTTTCCTTAGTGGTCCTTGAGTGCTTTCGTACTTCGGCGAAGAATAGTAGAAAACCTCCAGTCTGGTGATTGCAGGGATTCCCGAAATTTATTACAAGTGACGTTTTATTTTTCAATGCCTTTATGCTTTATATATATATATATATATATATATATATATATATATATATGTATATATATACGTGCATATCAGTGCATACGTATAACAATGTTACAAAATATACTGTTTTCTAATCGAGTGCTTAAAGTTCCACGAAAGACATGTTCATTTTGTGGATACCGTGAAACACTTCAAAGCTTACTTCCAACGTATATAATGCACATCGGAGATCTGAAAGTTAGTGCACAATTACCGATAGATATATGGTTAAAAACAAAAACCAAAAATGACTATGTTGACGTTGACATTAAAATTAATGAAATTTTTTAATTATTGAAAATTTGTAAGTATTAATGCTATTATACTGCTATCTTCGCACCATTCCATCTGTTTCAATTACAGTTTGACCAAGTACCATATACGTATGTGAAGTATTATTATTTGAAGAATTATTCAAAATGGTTAGTTATATTTTGGAAAAATTGTAGTATTTTACGTCAAAACTGAAAGTCTAATTGCAAAACTGACCGGGCCGGGCCTCGGGCCGGGCTGAGCCCGGCCCAGGCCCGGAGGTCCGATTCAAGGCCCGGTAGGCCCGGCGGGTCCGGTGGCCCGGTGTAGGCCCGGTCGGCCCGGTGATGGCCCGGCATACAAAAAACAATGTCAAATTTGCACAACAAAAGTTTGACCGGGCCTCACCGGGCCCGAGCGGGCCTGACCGGGCCTCCAAGACCCGGCAGGCCCGGTAGGCCGGGCGCGGGCCCGGGCCGGGCCTGCCGAGCCAACAACCGGACCCGGGGCCCGAGGCCCGATTCAAGGCCCGGGCACAACTCTAATCCAGCCTCTTGCGCACAGCACCCCAGTAAAGTAGTTGGCTGCCCATACCCAGTCACTGGGGCCAAAATTTTACACAATCAGATTCAGCCAATCCTAGCCTGTCTGGATGCCCCATCCCCCAACGGGGACCCTTTTCTGCCTAGCACCCCCCCCAACCAAACGAGGGAACATTCGCGTATTGTGGTCAGAGCACCGTTACGCAATGCATACGCACGTTATACTATTTTTACTTTTATTAGAATAGTTTATTGTAATAATTTCTGAAGATCTTTATGACACCGGCCCAAGTATGCGTGCATGATATTCCCATTTCTCTATGGTCTATAGGTGTGAAGGTTTTATTAAATACGTCTTCTTTCATTTTCTTATCAAAAAGAATAAAGAGAAGCATCCCATTTACTGAAGACAAAAGCATTAACAAGAGAAATGGAGGAAAACTGTAACAGTAACAAGCAGTTTACAAAATGAAAAATGACGTCTATCAAGTGGTGAACATTGTAACAATATGATCTTTAAATACAACATATTTACAGGTGGTAGTGAATGAGTAGAAGCTCCCAGCAAGGCCTGCCGTTCAAGACCCATCAAGAGTTACACTTAGTATCCAGGAGCAAGACGAGCAGACGGACAGGCGTCACAGCTTCCGGGAGGTCCGTCCAGACCGGGTTCTCCGGGTTCCCCGGTCCGGCCAGGTGTCCCATCGTTTCCATTAGCGCCGGGGTCACCGGCTGCACCGGGCTGTCCGGGACCACCATCTTCCCCATCAGAAACGGGATTTTGAGGAACACCGGGAGAACCAGGCTGTCCCGGTTGTCCAGGAGGACCCGGGTTCGGCTCAGGAGCGGGAACGGTTTGCCCGGGCGGTCCAGGTGGTTCTTTCGGTCCAGCATTACCTGGGCTGCCTCGAGGTCCTTTGGGTCCAAGTGTGCCCTGGCCGGCCTGGCCGGGTGGACAGTCTTTGCCGGGAATGCCCTCCGGTCCGGACTGACCAGTATGTCCTCTTGGGCCAGGAGGTCCGGCCGGTCCAGCAGCCGACTGACATTCGCACTGAGGTAGGTAGGGTTCCACGGTGGCGCCTTCTTGGGCATCCGTTCCGGACTGACCTCGAGAACCGTCGCTTCCCGGATTCCCGTCTGAGCCGTCATTCCCAGCGGGGCCAGCCGGTCCCGGGGGTCCTTGTTTACAACAGCCTGAAACAATGAACTGGTAACCTTGTTTTTCGGGTCGAGGTACTGGAATGACATTTACGTTTCTTTAATCAGCTGTAGTTACATTGGCTATAACTGTATTTTACTTAATCTTATTTTATTAATTTAATTTGTTGAAAATCATCACTTAATTACACAGCTTTCGTAGGATACCTTTAGTTAACTTTTTATATCACCTATTTTTATATTTTTATAAGACTATTTTTATATTAACACTTTTTATATAAACTTTTTTATATTTAGTTAAGAAACAGGCACGTGGTCAGCATTGATGCTTGTCTTTTCAACCGATGAAATTCTTCCAAAGAGCGCTCCGGTTGGAAGTCCACTGATTCTTTGTACATGTCTCGCGATCTCGCCTAAATAGAGAATAAAAATACATTAGAGTGGAAACTAAATTTTAGCTTGCTGAAGTTGTTAGTTTGTCATTCTAGAACTGAATAAAAAATATCTGCGAATTCATCATAAAAACAGTGTAACAGCTCTCTGTTATCAGCTCCATGTACATTCTCAACACGCTAGCAGCTGATCTCCCGGTGATTCTTCCGTATACGCACACCTAACATTAAACTAAGGTTCATTCAATGCATCTACTTCATAAGTGGAAGTAGTAGTATTCCAAGTTTTTTGTACAAAATGAGGGGACCTCGGACACTTGCCATCTAAAAATCATAGTTTTACCACTATTGTGGAAGGTTTACCGCAAAAGTTCATCAATAAAGTAATCGCAGTAAAGTTTTTTAATTTCCCTTTTAACTTTTACCAGCATTTCGTTGTTTTTTCAATTGCACTGGTTGCAATGTTTTGTCTATGACCTTCAGGTTTTTATTTAGATTTCTCGTGTTCATCATGGAAGTTGCGGAGATGGAGGTTCTTGAACCATTTAGCCCGTTCAGGTTGGGTTGGCAACATTGGTTCCGGATCATGGATCTCTTTAGTCAGGTTGTTTTGTTTTATTTGTCATTTGGTAGTTGAGATTCCTTCGTAAGTATTTGAAGATGGCACTGAAGCGGCATTTTGAGACAACGTTTGAGCTATGAAGCTCTCTAACTGAATAATTCCTTTGCTTCTGTTGGAAGAATTTCCTCCCAGCTAAGCTTTCCTTTTCTGAATCAAACTTTGGAACAAACTCTGGGTTACATTTTGGTCGGGGATACCTATACCGATTTTTTTCATATTAGCATCTCCTACCTGCCTATATTTTAATTTTTTCAAGCCTCTTAAGGGTGTACTAGGTACGAAAAACGTGTTTCTGCATTGATAAAAATTGGCATGTTTTTGTGATTTATCTCGGACAATATCTGTTTCCTTGATCCGTTTGTGGTTTGAGCTTTTACGCAAGCGACGTATAAAATTCAAGTGATACTTCGTTTCATGCCCGAATAAATTCTGAGCTCTTGATCTTTGAGGTTTTGGTTTTCTGTTGGCAATTTCTTGACTCGGCTCTCGGTTCGTTTTCTGGCTGAGAGTCAGGACATCCCTGTTTTCTGGAGTTCCCAAAATTTTTGTGCAAAGCCTAAAAAGTTTCAATTAATTTAGCTGTTTTTCATTTCGAGTTCAGTCAGTACTGTTGCGGGACTTATTTTGTTTTGTTATCTTGAGTCTGAAATTTTATATTTGTTCTAACTTGTTGTTTGCTACTTATCCTTTTCTCGTGTGTTTTTGATCTGTATTTCATTCTAGTTCTGTTTGCTTCCACCCTAGTCCCCCCTTGTTTTTTGTGACCATGCCCCCCCCAAATCTGTGGTAAATGGACAGGTAAGAGTGGAGGATGCTGACCATCTTCAGTAAGACCGACATTCCGGCTTTGTATTAGATGTTTTTATGGTGATTTTTATGCGGTTTTGCCATGATTTGGCTAGAGACAAGTGCTCTTTCGAGTGCTTAGCGGTTCCCTCTATGTGTCCCATCTGTTTTCCGGTGCTTGTGAGCCATATTAAAACCTTGCTCGGCCTTTGTTGACATTCGGCCTTGATATGGCCGTCCGCTTCTGTTGGCTGCCTATTGCCACAGAGACCGCTGACCCTTTTCTGGAGCGTGTTCGGTTGCTTGGTTGGTACTGGTTGTCTTTCCCTGGTTTTTCTGGTTCGGTAGTTTCTCGGAGGTCTGGATTTGGACCGATATCACCCCGAGGTGGCTGGCTATAGTCTTGGGCTGGTTATGCTGCCTGACAAATGCAACTTTGGGCCATTTTGATACCGTCCTTTCCCCATATTGGCCACGAACACTGGTTGTCCCTTGTTTATTGAATTGTTTGTCTACCTTTGTTAAAATACTATTGTTCTTTGCAGCATTAATTCGTGTTAATGTTAATGTTTATATTTAATCTTGTAACTTCGGCTTCTTTAACAGTTAAATTGATTGACTTTAGATTTTGCATTCAATATTCTTTTTCGTGTTTTTCGACATACTTTGGTCGACTTAGCCATTGTTGTTTTGCATTACGTACCTGTGTCTCGCTGCGGCTGAGTTTGGGTGTAAAGTGGGTACGATAAATTAGTCCAGAGTGCCCTTTGTTGTCGTTTCCAGTCTAGGAGCGGTAGTGTCTGATTTCTATTGTCTGTTTTGTTTTTGCGTAGTCTAGTTGCGTTGGTCAGAAGTGTGTGTCGATCATGGGTAGCCGATTAGTTTATTGTGTGTGGGCCCTAAAAGTAGTTGTGTCGGTGGCACTAAAAGTCTACCCGGATATGCGACGGTGTGTCGACGTTTTTAACTTATTTTTCGATTTTCTAATATTAGTTTTACCCTTTAATTTTTCATGGTTGCAACACAACTAATTGGCGAGCGGCGTCACGAGGGGGTATTTTGTAGAATGTAGGAAATATCTGTATCCTAAGTCCATGTATACAGTAGTAGAGTCTGAACTACAATGCAACATTCCATGAACAGTGAGAATAAAACAATGATTAATATTTTGGAGACTCAAAGTTACTCAGAGTGCACATCACCAGTTCAGCTAGGGGGGATCAGTTAGTCTGGTTTATTCTGTGAAGTAGGTCGGTGGGTTTTGTGAGGTGCATCATTTCTGCCATTTTTGGGAGCTAATTAGGTGACACTTTTATATTTTTGTGAGCTAACGTATCGTCAATTTGAATGCCTTTATACTTTACTTGGTGATTGGAATAAACTTGTCTGAGAGCCGTAGCTGGGAGATCCTGGGGCCCGGGAAAAGAGGATCTCCGAGCTATGTATGTAGCCTACATCAGATCGACTCTAGAATACGCGCTGGGGTCGTGGTATCCGTCGATCTCTAAATCCAATGAACTGAAGCTGGAATCCTCTCTGCAGCTAGAGCAATTACTGGCTGTCTCTCCGGGTCCCCTGCTGACTACGTACGAATCGAGGCCAATCTACACAGCGTGAAGGGAAGAGCCACTGAACTGACGGCGGTGGCCTACGAAAAAGCTGTCCGCTTACCCAGGGATAACCCGCGTCACGCAGCTGTGTCCACAGAGGTGCCCCAACGGCTGAAATCTCAGCAGTTTTGGAGAGAGCAGGGCCGACAGCTCAGCGTGGAAACTGGTCTTGCCAACTTTGCGCGTGATGATCTGGTGGTCCCCTCTGTCCCACCATGGACTGGTCTGGCAGTGAAAATAAATCCAACCCTCTCAGAATCCGTCAGGAAAGGCTGCAGTCTGGAGAATCTGAAGCAAATAGCTTTGAGCACGCTAGATTCTCTCCCTCCCCCAGACCTGATTCTGTGGACTGATGGATCTGCTACAGAGGGCTGTTTCGATGGCGTTGCTGCTGCTGTAATAGAAGCTGGACATACGGAGCTACATCGAATCTTGATGGCTGCAGGAAGATTCTGCTCCAGCTACCAGGCCGAGGTCACTGCGATCTGTGCTGGACTGGATTGGATCAATGAGAACTGGGATCCGTCGCGGAAAGAAATCAGAATCTGCACGGACTCCCAGTCTGCTCTGAGAACTCTTCAGTCTGGCCAGTGCAACGTAAATGGCCATAGAATTATCCATGACATCTGGAATCATTGCCGATGCCGCCCACTCAGCCGAATCACTGCCGATGCCGCCCACACTACCTTCCAGTGGGTGCCGTCACATGTCGGTATCTCCGGAAACGAAAAGGCCGATGAGGCGGTCAAAAATGCCGCCACCTTAGCGCAAAATCTAGTGCCTCTGGACTTTACAGCTGCCAAAGCCGTAATTAGGCGCCACTGCCGGAATAAAAACGCAGAAGAAGTGCGCACAACAGACTCGTTGGGTATATACGGTGGAACCTACCCCAAAAAGGCTGAGAAAATCGGCCTCAGCAGGAAGCATCGGACTGTACTGGCCCAACTTAGAAGTAAAGGACACTGCACCCTGTTGGCCCAGTACAGACACCGAATTGGAATAGCACAGACTCCTGTTTGCCCTAGCTGTGGCGAGCAGGAGGAGGACCTGCACCACCTTATAATCGACTGTCCCGCCCATACCAATATCCGTACCCGGTACCTTGGGCCCAATCCCTCCCTCGGGGTCCTGTCGGAGGAGCCTCTGGCTGTGGTGGAATTCCTAAGGGGTGCGGGGAGGCTAGACTAGCCTCTCTGGTCATATTGGGATTCCCAGAAGATCCAGGAAAACAACAACAACAACAACAACATTGGAATAAACGTCTGCATTTGACTGGGAGTTATTTCATTCAGGGAGGGACCCTAAGCTGTGTATTGAATTAGATAAATAGCACTCAAACACTTTTATTAAATCAGGACATCACGCACCTTTGACGAGAACTTGCAATTGTACGGTCTATCATATTGTGAATCTAGCACCAGGGTTTCATACCTGACACTGACTTCATCCATGATCAAGATAGGTGTTTTTCGACATTAAGAAATAACAATGTTAGAGAACTCAAATCGACATGTAAATATTGAGTTTTAGTCCTACATTACCTGAGTAAGTAATCCTTAAGTCCTTAAGCAGTGACAGAAATAATATAAAAAATGTCGACGATTTTTGACAGAAATTCTTAATCTCCACTAAGAATTATTCCTTCTATTGATACCAACTCGGTGGAGTTGGTTCTGTTAAATTAATGTTGCGTAAGTGGCAGAAAATCATTGTTTTCGTCAAATTTCTGTAATGCTAGGTTCGTCTGAGTTTGAGTCGGAAACTGCACTTTTGCGGGTGAATCTATCAAATTAGTTTTGGATGGTTTTTCGGTCCATATTCTCAGCACTATTTCGTATCCAGGAAAGTGCAGTTTCAGGGGTGAGTTTTCCCCAATAATTCTCACCAATTTTCGGTTTCCAGAAAAGTGCAGTTTGATGTGTGAAAGAGTCCCTTCAAGTCTCACCACTTCAGGGTTTCAAAGAAAACACTAGTTTAGTTTTCAGTAGTACCGAAACCGTGATTTCATGCTTACTATCGGGATGAATATTTTTGTCAGACGCATGGTTGACCATTCGCAATCTCAATGACGGACTATTTTTAGGTGTCAGTGATACCAGGAAGCAATAGCATTTGAGATAACCTGACCATTTATTGCGTCGGTCAACGCACAGCCGACAAAGTTTTCAGCTTGGGCCGCTTAGGGAAAATGCATCGACTTAATTAACGGGATTAAGCATTTTCACTGTGTTTCTTTCAAAATACACTGTCAGCGAGCTTGGACCGAGTCGATCGGCATTAGGCGTGATTGCGAACGAAGTTATGGTAAAGCTACCAATTGGAAAACGTTGGCAATGCCAAGTAATCGCCTTCGGTAGAGGAAAGTAATGTCGGTTGTTCAAAAGCTCTAGTTCATGCTGCAGGTGGTTGATCGGCCAAAAGCTCCCCAACAGCTGAACAAGGTCTACGGCCAGTTCGTTTTCGGCCATTTAGTTTATACAGAAAAGTATACCAGGATAGTGTCGGATATTGGCAGATAGCGCTGTTTCATATAGGGGGAAAGTACACGGATTACTGAACTGATTAAGTAATAACAGGTATTAACTGACAAGCATTAATAAACAAGTATTAACTGACAATTTCTTAAGTTCAACAAAACAAATTCATTCATTAACCATCATTTGAAAAAGTTTAAAAATGAGTGGCCAGTTTGTCAGACCTAATCAACTGTGTACAAAATCTGAATACGGCAGAATATGCATTGTTGCACAAAACTCAAAACATACAACATTAATTAAGTAAAGACGTCAATGTTAGTAAACTTTCAACGGTTTGATTGTTCATTAAAGGTTGTGACAGTGCTTACAGATCTGACCAAGCAATTGCAAAACAGGCATCGTATTTGTTTCTGAAAATCTGCTAGTGAAATAAAATAAATGAAAATATTGATGCTGGAATTGAAACCAGTAAAATGTATAAAGTAAGACACTGACTTGTAGTCGTTTCTAAAAATTGAGGGATTCCAATAAAATAGTTTCAGAACAATCACGGGCATGATTGTAGCAATCGCAGTAGTAATGCTAACCAAGCAGACACTGGTAAATCTTCTAAATTCTGCCGAATAATTGAAATTAGTCAGATTTTGGGAAATATTTTTGATCTTCAAAAAGTTGACAAATGTCGCAACGTTCAATGCTAATGAAAAAATAGCGGACACGATTATTGTACCAGCAGCAAACATTGAAAACGGTCTACCCCATGTTTCATTAGACAAACATGCGGGATGCATCAACTCTTCCAATCGGTTTACGTTAAACAAAATAACCAAACTGACATAAGTGGTGCTCCAACCAAAACAGATAACAACTAGTTTAATTGTTAAGTGGTAGGTCCAATTCAGGCTTGAAACCAGCTGAACTTTTTTGACCGCGACCCATCTCTGCAACCACATGGAAAGTGTTGTCGCACCTTGTGGTATTCTCGAGAAAATGGGTAACCACGTTAGCATTATGCAGCGTATTACGGCAGTCCCCTTGTGCATTCCTTCTGTAAGCTGATAACGATAAAATAAATAATGCAGCTGTTTCCAAAGCCCAACAGTAAATCCGCTATAGCAAGTGTGAAATGTAGCACGTAGACCTTTCGTAGTTCCGGTCGAATAGCAGTTAGTAACATCAAAATGAAATTTGTCAGGCAAGCAGATGGTCCCGTTACCAGATATGGATTGGAGTTTGCTTCTTTAATCTTACTGAGAGCTGTGTTCGCTAAGGTTGAACGCTAGAGTTGAGACGTTATTGTTGCTCTCCATGGAATTCTTAGATTAGTTTAAAATTCTGTTGGAACTGCGCCCCAGGTGCAGCAATGAAATCAAATATCATACCATTACGGGTGAGATATTGCGCCTGATTATCTGCACTAAATACTGCAATAGAATGAAAAGATACTGATGGTACAGGCAAGGAAAAGGACACAACAATTGTAAGTAACAAAATTAGTAACCGTTTCCTCGATTTAACTGATCAGAACAAAATTATATAAGCTAATAAACTAAAGGCTATATTTTAAATCATCAGACAGGCATGAAGAATGAAGAATTAAGATTATAATAACCATTTCTACGCAATACTAACAAGCCTCGTGCTAATGAATAAAAAATTATCAATTTATTCGATCTTACATCAAAGCCTTCAAAAACCTAAATCTAGTCTCAAACTATGCTAAATTTTCATTTACAATGTTCAAATACTCTGAGTCTTCCCAACGGAATAACAAATTAAACAATTCGAAGACACCAGTTTTGCTCATACTTATCTTAGCCTATAAGTCATTGAACCGGTCAACCTTCGATTCCTTCGAGTTGTGTCATCTCAGAATTGGGAAATCAGTGAAAGCGATTTAACATTAGAAGCATTCAATGTTTCCTCGTGAGTGCCTACATTTTTGTTCGTCATGGTTTAATAGAAGCCGAATAGGATCAGCTCCGGCAAACAGCAGAATTGACGGGCACCTTTTAGGAACCTAATTTCCTTGATAATCAATTAGCAGCTGAGCACACGCTCCAAATGAATGACATCCAATTGTTGTAGCAACTTCGGCAACAGAAATCTTAGCGGAAATTGAATCAGCATATGCATTATTTGTAAAGAAATGAAAAGGTATTTTTAACTTAACATTTTTGCTTCTTCCGCTGCTGTAAAAAACAAAGTGAAAACTACATATGATCAATGACATCTTGAACTCCAGACATGAGTCATGTTCGTTGGGTTGGAAACCATTATCATCGTACC
>JASAND010015460.1:0-78307 GCA_030248195.1 Trissonchulus latispiculum
AAACATTTGTATATTTTAAGTATTCTATTCTAGTCACATATAGTATGATGTTTAATAATATCGTTTATATGCAACAAAAATGCCCTAACGGTCATTGCTAAAGGGGAGAATAGGAAAATGGCTAAAGCGGGAAAATGTCAATAGATTCGTGCAGATTGATGTCTAGCCAGCGCCTAAAATACTGTCCAGCTTTTTTGGTGTGACAGGTGTCTTAGTCAGCGCCTAAATGATTAAAACCAGCTTTTTGATGCAGAATAAGGAATCTAGCCAGCGCTTAAAACACGAAATCCGAGTTTTTGGTGCAGAATAGAAATCTAGTCAGCGCCTAAAATGATTGAAACCAGCGTCTGAATAGGCGCTCTCATTCATCCACTCCTAATTGCGAACTCCTCGAAGGTTCTCGGACGAACTCGTTGCGTGTTATCTCTTGGCATTTGCGTGTATGTACGAGTGTGTGTGTGTGTGTGTATGTGGCGACCCTATGTGGGGGGGGGGGGGGTGGACAAATTTTTACTGGGGTGCATGTCGTGAAAGTGGTACACATTGCCATGCGATAGAGCCAGTCGAATTATGTTGCATGTCGGCAAATTTAAAGTTGCCAGTTGGATGGTTGGTTGTAGAGAACGGCAAACTTTCTCGAAAATTTTGGCATATTTTGAGGTCAAATTTCTGGCACTTACAGAATCAAACTTATGGTGCCAGCCTTGTCGACAAGTTATTGGTGTTTAACCGGCAAGAGGTTGGGGAGGCGAATGTTTTTCTCCGTCATAAATTTCCGATCATGTATTGCCGCATATTTAAAATTGCCGTCAACATAGAATTTAGCGGAGGGCTGCTTCAGGCTTCATTCCGCCCACCACCGTGCTGGAAGTATGTAATCAGCATCGATGTCGCAAGGGGTCATCACAGCGACCTGATAAACTACCAGACAAGACTAGCACCACTGCACCAACTATTCCAAATGTAGGTAGATCAATGTCTAGCATCGACGGGACTTGTCGACTCATAACATGCATCATGCCATCTACTCGGAGCTATTCCAATTTCGTAGCGGATTATGTTGTTCTAAAAACAAAATGTCAGTTGGTTTAATAGAGCGTATCTTGGTGCCAGGTACGTACATCAATTCCTGGTGGTTAGAACTTCATACGGGGCTTTCACTTATACAGTAACTAATTTACCGCGAAAACTCGCGAAGTTGCCAAAAATTTTGGAAGTCGAAGTTTAAAGTTTTGGACCAAAACAAAATTGAAATTTTGTTTGCCCACTGAACTTTTTGCTTTTTAATTATGGAGAAAACATTTTCAACAAAAATTTGAAAGTTCTGCAAACTTTGGCGAAATGCTCACAGTTTCGCGAAGGTCGCAAAAAAGGCGAACTTCGCAAAATAAAGTTTTTTTGAGCTGTACTGTATATATTGGATTGGCGTTTCACTGATTTCAATTTTCAAATTCAACCAGCAAAATAATTATCGACAGGCAAAATATCGGTGAGTTTTTGACGAAAACCGGACAAGTTTCGGGGTTTTGAATCTCGAGATCAAAATGAGAATGTTTTCCCGCATGCGCGATATGAGCTTAGACATTTTGGTGATTCCTTTTGAGACATTAACTTTGAAATTTATTACCACCACATCTCCATGACCACTCTGTTACGAGCAGTCTGCTAAATGTTTGCAAATTCGGATTTTTTGGCCTACTTTTCAGCGGCAACTCGAGCATCGGGGCACTAAAAAAAGGGAACTTTTGGTGGTAAACACGTTCAAGTTTGCGGCAATTTCCTCTATTGCACAAGCACAATGCTGGAAAAACCAGTAAAGCCACATTTTTGCGATAGCAGTCAGAAAAATATACAAAATTTCCGACGAAAATTTCAATTTAGGCAAGACATTCCAATTTTGACATTTGAAATGACATCTCACGGCTTGCGTAGCGCAAGAAATGATGGACCATTGATTTCTGCAAAATTTACACAAAACCAAAAAAAATCCGCTATATTCACAATATGAAGAGCTAGTAGCCAAAAGCGCGTCGTAGAACTCCATCATATCTCGAACGGCGCGTCTTGGACCGAAAAAATAAAATTGCCGAATCGTCGAAATTTTGTAGTTCCCGGGTCTCGGAAACTCTATTTTGAAGTAAGTACTCGATTTTTACGGTAGTTTTGTTTGAAAGCCGTCAACCGACTTATATGCACCAAAATGAATCACTCCAAGTAAACTAATTTATATCAAAATAGCATCTAGACCCGTCTGTAATATCAGATTCAAAATTCATTGTTCGCAGGATGCAGCTGCTATAAAAATTATGTAATATAGGGACACGTGTCAACGACCGTTTTCTCTACAATATGCTCTAAAATTCCAACAAAAGCCATTAAGAAAATGTAACAGTATATGCTACTCTACAAATTCACGAGCAAGCTTCAAGCTCTCTGTTACCGATAGAAGTCACAGCCCAGTGTATATGCAGGGGAAGTACTAAATAAGTATAACGCTTTAATATTCAGCGCAGAACTTTCAGTTTTCCAACGCTGCTCTAGCGGAGCGTGCCGTCTCCTGCGAGGAAAACTTGATGCTATTTTACCAGTAACAACAAGGTGTTAATAATTTCCGGACTCAGTTTTTAATTCCCGCCATGGCTTGCTTTAAAAATTTTCTCAATTTCTCGGCGATATTGTATTGTACAATCATATTTAGCACGCCAAAATGAGTACCGTAATGAGAAAATACCAGTGTGCCAACAAAATTTCGGCAATTTCAGCAGTTCCCACCAAGAAATCCAAGACTAATTATGAAATTTTTCAGTTTTCGGGGCTGCAGAAACTCAAAATTTGTATCTCCTTCAAAACTGTTTCTGGCCATTTTTCAGTCGTAACAACAGTACTTCCAACGTCTCGAACTCGGTTTGGTGCCGTGAGCGGACAGAAACGAAGGTAAAGATTTGACTTCGTCATACTAATCTATAAAATTTGAACAAATGCCGGAATAGTACTAAATTAGAACGTTCTGCAGTCTCTCAACAATTTGACTGTGTATTTTCGAAGTGGATATTAGGTTTCTTCAGTTTTTGGCTAAAAACACAAAACTTTTTACAGTACTGTATGTTAAATAGCATTGCATCGGCAAGTTAGTACCATAAATTCAGTTTCAGCAGTGGCCGCTCAAACAATTTTCCGATGTTGCAGCTTCATAATTTCTAATATTTGCCGCTACAGTTGCCGTTTTAACAATTCAGCTCCAAGTTCACATCTTTTAGCACGAGTTTTCGCGTCACGACGCAGCAGTACTAATATAATCAGTTTAAAGAGAAATTTTACCAATATGTACAGTAATGATTTTCCTATGAAATACAGCCAAAATTGCGGAATTGTTCATCGAACTGAATCGAATCGGCAAATTTGAATATGAAAATCGAAAATTGCCAGTTCAATAAAATGTATGTTAATGCGAAATTTGTCAAAATTATTTGACACACAACATTGACTAATTACGCTTGCATACTTAATTTTTGAATGTTGTATTGCTAATATTTTTGTATAAACTGTTGAGTTTTTTTTACGGGTTCAGATGGCAAAATGGGTCTCACCTAACGGTGTTTGGTTTGTTTCAGCAGGCAATTTTGGATATTTTCAGCTCATTTCGACAGATCAAATTGGCAATGCGTTCTAGCAGAATTTCCAAATTTTAACATATCCAAACATTTAAACATCTCCAAGTTTTTAATGCCTAATTTCTAAAGAGATGTAAGCTAGACCAAAACTAGAACAACTTGGGGATCACATTGACACATATTTTGTCGACAAACTCTACAACGACAAAGTTATGCACCACGAATAAAGAACACATGCTGAGTTCCTTTATAATATATCAAACTACAAATAAAGCCTACATGAATACAAAATTGACGAATACAACATAATTAAAAACTACATTCAGGAAGCAGAGCAAAAATACAACAAATATCTCTTACGGGCGGAATTTCAGAACTCATCTCGAAACCAGAATTTACCAATTTCAGAGCTCTAATTTCTCAAAATCCATGCATTTTGCATTTTCAAAACACTTTTCAATCTGAACTAAACACCACAAGAATTTTCCACTTTTTAAAGGGCATTTTCACACACATAAACCTTATTATCAGTGAGATACAAATCTATTTCAATCAACATATCAGTTTGGAACAATCCTAAATATCTCTCACATGAAAATTTAAAATTATCTCCCAATTTCAAATGCCAAAACATATCTACCGAAGGTGCAGCGTCAATAAGATTCTGGCTCAAAAAACGGCGCCCATAGTGAGAATTCTCCAGAACATTTTCTCGCACAGCGGCAATTCACAGAAGAGGTGCCATTTGTACAGGATCCGACCATGTTCAATTGGGGCAACAAAGGTGAAAAGGGGAGGCCAGATTGCAAGGGTCATATCTTCAATTTAAAAATCAATTAGACAAACCTTCACTATAACTCCACGTTTCACGACATTGCACATGAATACTCCACTGGTTGCTCCACTGCGAGGTACTTTGACCCTAAAATACATGAAGAATTGTTCGGCGAAGTTGGGACAATAGAAAACACATTCAAATTAGTACTAGATTAAAACTGAAGGCATGTTTAAAATTCGAAAGTTTTCTGGATGCAGCATCAAAGCCAAATTTTTTTTCTACCGTATTGGCGAAAGTAACACGTGGTGCACAACACGAGAAAGTTTTATCACAGATTTTAAATGCAGTACAAATTTTAGATTCAAAATTTATAAAAGTTTTCTTTTTCTCCATATCCCCAAAATCCAATTCCAGTTCAACTTTAACGATGCCACAAAGTTTGCCTCCTTTTCTTTAAAATTTCAAAATTTTGAAATCTTCGACGAATTTTGTAATTTAGTAGTGAATTTAGTAACTCATTGGTTCCGGAATCGCCGAGTCTTTGACATCAGTTATGGATGATACTTCCCACACCTGCTGTGCATTGGTGTCTGGCCTCTTTTTTATTCAATTTTATGAGGAGTTGGAGTATATGAACGCCAACTCATCCAGAAGGGAGGGAGACTTGGTTTAAAGAGTGGTGCAGGGCTGCGCTAAAAACGGGCGATTCCTCCCATAACCATCACTGCACTACAGGTGTGGGAAGTATCATCCATAACTGATGTCAAGACTCGACGTTCCCGGAACAATAAGAGTTACTAAATTACTACTAAATTACTAAAAAATTCGTCGAAGACAGGAACATTTTTGAAATTTTAAAGAAAGGGAGGCAAACTTTGGCATCGTTAAAGTTGAGGCTACGTTAAAGACTGGGGTTATTTAAGGGATTTTGGGGATTGAAACATTGGGCTGATCAAAGGAAAACTTTATCATTTTTAATCCTAAATTTATTTACTGCAATTCATCTGTGATAAACTCTGCTACACTCGTGTTAGGCCCTCACTGAATTGTGTTACTTTCGCCAATACCGGTAAGCAAGCAACAGTGCTGCATCAACTCAGGTACTAAACCCATGCCTTCAGTTTTAATCTAGTACTAATTTAGTGTGTTTTCTATTAGTTGTCGTTGACTACTCTAACTTCTTTTTAAAATCGCCCAGTTGGTGCTACTAAATTGTTGTATTTTAGGGTCAAGTGCCTCGCAGTGAACTTAGCTCCAGACCAGTGGAAGTATTCATGTGCAGTGTCGTGAAACGACAAGGTTATGGTGAAGGTTTCCGATGGCTAGCTCAATATATTGATTGATCGCGTTGATTCAATTAATTGATTTTTTAATTGGGAACTCTGCACTGGGCAAACCCTTTCATTTGTTTAATGAATCACATCACCCTACTCCCCCTTTCATAACTGTTGCTAATTGGACATGGTCGGATCTATTTTGTTGCCGCGTGTGAAATGGCACCTCTTCTGTGAATTGTATTTGTGCAGAAAATATTCTGGGCGTCCTCTACGTTACTATGGGCGCCGTTTTAATTGTCTATTGTTGCTATACGCCTGATAGATATGTTTTGGCATTTGAAATACAACGCGAGACTGCACTTCCAGGTGTTTATTTTTGGCCAAATTTTATGTGGGGATATTTAGGATTGTTCAAACTCTTGTCATCGATTGGAAATAGATTTGTATCTCACTGATAATAAGGTTTATGTGTGTGAAAACAACAACGCTAAAAAGTGGAAAATTCTTGTGGTGTTTAGTTCAGATAGAAAAAGTGTTTAGAGAAAATCTTACGAAGCCACAATAGTTTTTGAGAAATTAAGAATACAAGTGGTAAATTCAGCAATTTTCTGATTTATTGATAAGATAGGGGTTTTATGGGGGCTTCTCCACTCCAATAAAATGGGCTTGATTGTATTTTTTGCTCTGCTTCCCTGAGATGTAGTTAGGTACGAATTATGTTGTAGTTGTTCAGGCTTGCTAACGTATTCATAGTAGGCTATTTAATTGGTTTGGAGTATGTTATAAAGGAACTTCGAAGCGTATGATAGGCTGATCTAATTATGTCGTCGTGGAAAGGTATTGTGGGTTTAGTCAAGATGTTTCTAATTTTGGTCTGCGCGTTTTAGTTACTCTGTCATTTTCACTTGTGTATTGCGTTGTAAAATTTGAATTGAAGCAAATTACATATTTTCCTTCCCTGTAAGACTGTTTGCTATTATATTATTATGTGCTCTTTATCCGCTACTTTGGCCTTTGGTATTTTCCTATCTTGGTGAAAAGTTGCTCCAAATTGTGGTTTATTTATTTAATTTTTGTGTATGGTTCCTAAAACGTTAAGTGTGATGATTCATGAGCTTGCTCTTCCTCCACTTTGTTTCTACATACGTGGATTCACGTAGTGCAAGTCGTGTGCATTGGTACACTACCTCTAGCTTGACGCGACTGTGCCTCCGTAGCTCAGTTGGCAAAGTTTTGCCTAGTCTGCGAAATGTCGTGAGTTCGAGTCTCTCCGGAGGTCCAAATTTAAAAAATGATGCGACTATAAGTATGTAACATCGTGCTGGTGTATTGTTGTGATTTTATAAGTGTCGATAGTGTATTCTGCGTACTAGATCCTAATAAGAGATAAACCGTAGAATGTTCGTGACTTGTCTAAAGAATAGTGGTGTACACTTGATAGTGTTAACGGCTTTACAAAACGTCTGGTGTGTCGTGCACACTGCTGTTTTCTTTAAGTTATGCAAAAGGAATTTGGATTCCCTCCGCATAAAATTTGGCCTAAAGTAAGCCAGATTGTTCTCGTCGAAAATAGGTTTGTACCTGGTGTGTGCCTATTTTAGAAAAGCTGTGTGCATGACCGCGAGGACGAAAATTTTTCTGGGATTGTTAGCACTCAGATTAAAGAGCCATAGCGGCCACATATTACCTCTGGGCAGAGTGGCCGATAACAGACAGATAGACGTTCAGATTAAAGAGTTAGGAAAACTAGAAATTAAACTGAAAGCTTCGGAAGCTTCGGGTGAGGGCAGGCGATGTACGCGTATGCATCGTCTTAGTTCATTTATTACGTAATATGCAAATGCTTATATATACATGCATAACATATTATAGTCCTAAAAATGTTGCACTGTATGTAAAGAAGTCTTGTAGATGTTTTCCGTTTTGTCTGCCAAGTTTGTTATATAGTGCATTGTATGACTATTCATTGGGTGCATAACTAATTATATGCGTTACATACATTAGAGTTTGTCGGTATTTAAAAATATGTGAATAAATATTTTGATCCCAAGTTGTTCTAGTTTTCCTAGTTTTTAGTCTAGCAGTCCCGGAAACATTCTACGTCTCTTTAGAAATTAAACATTAAAACTTTTGGGGATGTTTAAATGTTTGGAGATTGTTCAATTTGAGGAAATTAGCCTTTAGATTTCGAACGCATTTGCCCAAGAATAAACCAGATTGATAGTGTTGGTCTGGCTCTTCAAGTGATGTCGATCGAATGAGCTGGAAAAGCCAAGCCGATCCGGTTGCCATAGCGAATAAACCAAACTTTACCGTTAGGTCAGGTTAGTTTATTTTGCCATCTAGTTATGCATACTCAGCGGACCGTATAAGTATTAGCAATACAACATTCAAATTAAGTATACAAAAACATGGAAGCAGTCAATACGGCAAGTGACAGTGACCGCGTTGGGACCGCTAGCAGCTACAATGCACTACGATTTTATTGATTTAGCTATTTAATTTTCGTTTCTGTTCAGTTTTTCTATTTCGCAAATATATACGATTCGATTCAGTTCGATTTCCTTGCCCTGAAATATGAAACAATTCCACAATACAGCATGTGTATTTCATAGGAAAGACTGCGAATATCATTGCGTATGTATGTGGTAAAATTCTCTTTAAACTGATTATAGTAGACCTGCTGCGTCGTGACGCAGCAGGAACAACTTCGTGAAATGCTTTCGTGAACTACAGATTTGAATTGTTAAAACTTTGCAACTAAGCCAGCCAACGGCCGGCCATCGCCATCCTTAATTACTAAGTATAACTACATATATCCGGAAAGAATTGTTTGAGCGACCTGCTGGAATGAAAGCTAATTTGAAAACCATAACTTGCCGATGCAATGCTTATATTTGCAACGCCCTCAAGGCAAACGGCAGTCCGGAATCACCCATAAGGGTTTTTGTAAAAGACTGTGTTTTTAGCCAAAAATACAGAAGAAACCTAATATCCACTTCGAATACACAGTCAAATTGTTGAAGACTTGTGCAGAAATTGTTCTGAATTTGAAAGGTATATATTCCGGCGATGACCATTTGTTCAAATTTTATAGATTGAACATGACAGAGTCTTATGCCACCTGGCTGCAGGTGCAACGTTTTTACTACCTTCGTTTCTGTCCGCTCACGGCTCCGGCGAGTGTTTAGTTTGCACTGTTGGAAGATACTGTTGTTACGACTGGCGTAGCCAGAAACAAGTTTTGGTAGGGGGGAATGCAAAAATTTTTGGGGGTCTGCGGGGGCTGAGTTCCCCCCAGAAGCTGAAAAAATTTCATAATTGTTGATCTTGGATTTCTTGAGGATTCTACAGAGGATTCTTTGAAATTAAAAAATACCTGATGCCCAGCACGTTTTCACGCACGCATATGATGCAGAAGCTGGTGAAACCTCACTACATAGGATATTTGGTACTCATTTTGGCGTGCCAAACACGAATTATGATTGTACAATACACTAATATCGCGCCGAAGACGCGAAAAATTTTAAGATTTTCCGTTTAAGCCATGGCAGGGGTAAACTTTTGGGGGTCCACAATTCCGGGGGAAGTCCCTCCTGGCTATTAGCACCTTGTTGTTACTGTTAAATAGCATCAAGTTTTCCTCGCAGGAGGCGGCGCAGCGCGCTGGAGCAGCAGCCGTTGGAAAGAGCGAAAAGTTCTGCGCTGAATGACATTAAAAGCACGGATATACCCAATTTGAGTAAGACTGTATATACGCACCCATTTGGAGTATGACTGGATTTACGCACACACTTTATCGAGTAACGAAAACGAAGCTTGCTTCATGAATTTGTAGAGTTCTGCAAGCTTTATACTGTTATTTTCTTAATAACTTTTGTTATTTTAGAAACATGAAATTCAATAGAGAAGCCGTCGACTAATATTTCAGCTTGGTCGTTGGCTATTGCATTATTATATATTACATAAATTTTTTATGTATGCACGTCCACCAAGTATCGACAGACGGCTTACGTTGAACGAATGAATCGCGAAGATCTGATATTGCTGGGAAGACGAGGTCTAGATGCCATATTTTCGTAGGTATAAATTAGTTTACTTAAGGTGGTGATTCATTTTGGGTGCATATCGTCAGTTGACGGCTCAAACAAACATAAAATTTGATGAACAAAATAATTCGCATCTGGTGCAATCCTGCTTCAAAATGTCGAGATTTCCGGTCAGGGCGATTTTTACTAATTTCTGACAGTTTGACAGTAGCTGCATAGTTAGGTATGCTCATTCGAAAGATCTCATTGAGTTCTACATTTTTGCTTTTTGAAACTACTTTCTAGCTCTTCGCTATTGTGAGATATAGCGGATTTTCTCATTTTGGCGTTGAAAACATGTAATTTTTGCAGAAATCAAATAGTCCATCATTTCTTGCGCTACGCAAGCCGTAAGATGTCGGCTAAGATGTCGTAAGATGTCGCTACCCTAAGGGTGTCGATTTGAAAGTCTCGTCGAGGCCGAGAATCCGTGGCATGATAATCTTCCATCCAACTGCTATTCTGTACGCTGCTATCATAAAAAATGTGGCTTTTGCACAATCATGACCAAATTTTTTTCCAGCGATTGTGGAACATTTCCTATGCAAGCTAGAGGGTTGCCACTTAGTAGACGTGTTTACACAAAAATACCCAGGGACCCTTTTTTAGTTGCCCCGATTGCTGCTTTCTAGCTGAAGTGCCCGCTTGCCAAATTTGGGAAAAGTAGGCAAAATCCAGGTTGCGCAAACATTTTAGCTAATTTCTTCGTAACGAAGAGTGATTTCATGAGAATGTGAATGAGTAATAAGGGTTCAAAGTTAATGTCTCCAAAAGGAATCACCACCTTAAATAATCTAAATATATATATCGCGCATGCTGATAGAGGTCCGGGAAAACATTAAGCTTTTCTCATTTTGATCTCAGATTCAAAACTACCCCAAAGGAGCAATCCGGTGTATAATTTTCGTGTCATGCCCGTGCTGTTACATTTTGCCTGTCGATAATTAATTTTGCTGGTTGGACACCAATGGTGGGGGAAATAAATCAATGAGGAAACACCAATCCAGTATATACAGTACAGCTCAAAAAAACTTTATTTTTTGCGAAGTTCGCCTTTTTTGCGACCTTCGCGAACTTCGTGACATTTCGCCAAATTTTGCGAACTTCGCGAAGAATTTTTCGCGATGTTTCGCGACGTTTTTTCAGTTAGCTAATTGAGGGATTTTCTCCATAGTAAAAAGCAAAAAGTTCAGTGGGCAAACAAAATTTCAATTTTGTTTTGATTCAAACCCAAACTTCGCGAGTTTCGCGAACTTCTCCAAATTTCGCCAACTTCGCGAAGGATTTTCGCGAAATTATTAGTTACGTATAAATAGTGAAAGCCCCGGTAGCCAGTTTGCAACCCTCTTCCAGGAATTCGGGTGTTATTTGGAATGTACGTACGCAACCAGATACGCTCTAATTAAACCAACTGACATTTTGTTTTAGACCTTTATAATCCGCTACAAGGATGGAATAGCTCCGAGTGGGCTTAAACTCGGATAACACGCCTCTAGTTCATGTAGGTGTAACGTGTCCCTTCTTGTAGTCGATAGTCCAAAATGTGAATACCCAAAACAACGATCACCTTTCTTGTTTTGGTATTCACATTTGTGGTCCGTGGGGCCCGGTTACTGGTTGTGGGTAGCTGAGTGGACTGTCTGGCGGACTGTCATCAGGTCGACGCTATCTTGGTGGCCTGCGGCCTGTCGTCTGGTTACATGCGCTGCTCACGGTGGGGGCAGGGGCGGGTTTCTGAAGCCTGGCCTGACATATGACAGCCCTCCGCTGTCATCTCCTTTCTCTCTTTTCTCCATTCTTATGTTGACGGCGGATTTTAAATATACGTATACATATAGTCAGGGGGGGGGGGGAACATGACGGAAAAGAAGGGGACAAACATGGTCGCCTACTCCCCAACCATAGCAGTTGCAGCTGCCTAGTATAGCCCATTAAAAAGAGCAAGTCTAGAAGTATACCCTACAGTACCAGACTGGTTTCTAAGTTTGATTCTGTAAGTACAGTACTTGACCAAAGTTGACCTCCCAAAATTGGCTAAAATGCTAAGAATTTTCGAAAGTTTGCAAGGATATATATCTAACCAACCATCCAACTTTGGCTACTATAAATTTGCATGCGAGCATAATTCGACTTGCTCTATCACATGGCAATAGTAATTTTCCCCTACGTGCACCCAGTAAAAAAATTTGTCCATGTTTCCCCCCCCCCCACATAGGGTCGCCACATACACACACACACACACACTCGTACATACACGCAAATGCCAAGTGCTTATATATTTGCTGAGTTCATTCCACGAGAATTCTTCGAGTTCACGCGAATAGGGTGGATGGTGAGAGGCGCCTATTCTACCCCAGACGCTGGTTTCAATCATTTTAGGCGCTGACTAGATTTCCTATTCTGCACCAAAAAGCTGGTTTCAATCATTTTAAGCGCTGGCTAGATTCCTTATTCTGCATCAAAAAGCTGGTTTCAATCATTTTAGGCGCTGACTAGATTTCCTATTCTACACCAAAAAGCTGGTTTCAATCATTTTAGGCGCTGGCTAGACATCAATCTGCACGAATCTATTGACATTTTTCCGCTTTAGCCATTTTCCCTATTCTCCCCTTTAGCAATGACCGTTAGGGCATTTTTGTTACTAGTATATAAACGATATTATTAAACATCATATATATATGTATTAGAATAGAATGCTTAAAATATACAAATGTTTTGTTTTGTATATTATGCCTGAAGATCGAAAATGACAGCAGCCAAAAACTGCAAAAATTATGTTCAGAATACCAAACTGTTTTTTTAAATTTGGTGACCTGCCTCCGGCATCGGCTCCGGCCGGAGGCCCAAACCCACCTCCGTCCGATCCCTATTTGGTATACACATCCGATCCCTACTTGGTATATATATTGTATATGTATATATACGTATATTTAAAATCCGCCGTCAACACAAGAATGGAGAAAAGAGAGAAAGGAGATGACAGCGGAGGGCTGTCATATGTCAGGCCAGGCTTCAGAAACCCGCCCCTGCCCCCACCGTGAGCAGCGCATGTAACCAGACGACAGGCCGCAGGCCACCAAGATAGCGTCGACCTGATGACAGTCCGCCAGACTGTCCACTCAGCTACCCACAACCAGTAACCGGGCCCCACGGACCACAAATGTCGGAGACAGCTGCAGCTGCAACCACGTCCCGGCACCTCCCGCCTGAGTAACAGCAGGGCGTCAAGGAGGGAAGCTAGCATCGCCGTCCGCCAAACAGCTTATCGAAGCCCAGCCTCAACCTTCCCTCCTCCCCGCTGTTACGTTTTTCGCACCGGATACGACCATAAATCGCGCAAATGTGGTCCAAATTGGACAAAACTTAGACTAATTTCGACCCGCTAAATCTAAAAATTCAATCAGCGAAACTGTACGACCTACCCATCTTGCTGTACAGTTTTTGTGACCTAGACATCCGGTTGCCGGACACAGACCGGATGTGACCGGATTTTCGGAGATGTCTTGCGCCAAGGACCAATATGCTAGAGTATGAATTAATTAACGTTCTCTCCCCGAATATGAAGCGTTTTTATCGATTTGGCATCCGGTAACAGGATATAGACCGGATATGATGGTTTTACCGGATTCTCCTCCTGAGGTTTCTAAAAATATATACTTTATATAGACTAACTTCAAAGGTTAACTGAGGACAAGCGCTCACAGTTCGGTTCCAGGAATTTTTGGTCAGACTTTAGTTTCTTGCATTTGTCCGCTGTAGATCATATGCAACGTACATTACTTTTCGACTTCACTCAGCAGTTAGCAACCGGCATTTTCACGGCTAAGATGTGTGCAGCAATGTGCGGGGGGAGGGTAGCGGCGTCGCGTGGGGAATGATACCGTTACAGTTTACACCATAGGGACACGTTACACCTACATGAACTAGAGGCGTGTTATCAGAGTTTTAAGCCCACTCGGAGCTATTCCATCCTTGTAGCGGATTATAAAGGTCTGAAACAAAATGTCAGTTGGCTTAATTAGAGCGTATCTGGTTGCGTACGTACATTCCAGATAACACCCGAATTCCTGGAAGAGGGTTGCGAACTGGCTACCGCGGTTTTCACTATTTATAACTAATAATTTCGCGAAAATCCTTCGCGAAGTTCGCGAAATTTAGAGAAGTTCGCGAAACTCGCAAAGTTTGGGTCTGAATCAAAACAAAATTGAAATTTTGTTTGCCCACTGAACTTTTTGCTTTTTAATATGGAGAAAACCCCTCAATTAGCTAACTGAAAAAAATTCGCGAGACATCGTGAAAAATTCTTCGCGAAGTTCGCAAAATTTGGCGAAATGTCACGAAGTTCGCAAAAAAGTCGAACTTCGCAAAAAATAAAGTTTTTTGAGCTGTACTGTACGTATACTCAGTCAGGATACCACCTATTAGATGTTTCATGCACGAAACAAGTCAATTATATTCAGTCTCGCTAATCATTTAATATCTGCAGTTATTTATAGCCTTTATTGTGAGTCAATTAATATTCAAATTTGCATCAGGAACTTATTATTTTTCATCAAATTACAAATGACGAATGTAGAATAAAAATTTGTAAATCTTTGTTTCGAAGCAAGGTTTTTACAACAGTTTTTGGATCTATAATTATTCCCCCAAAATCTAGTTTAACCAGCCCCCCCCCCAATATATTATAATAGTAGGATAGCCATTAGATATTTCCGAATGATTTGTGTTACCAAATGAAGAAGTTCGTAATGGTAAAATGGCCAAATGGTAAGCAGAAATAAGCCAAATAAAAGTACGTTTTACACTAAAATTTTAAAAAATTTTATCTGAATTTTTTAGTTTTTATTTATTTTTTCGTGAAAATCGGCCAAACTTTGAAATTTGTATCTAACAATTGAAGATTTTGTTGCAAGTTTTAAGAAATGACAAATTTTAATAAAATTATTTGCTTTATTTTTTCGAATCGAAAAACTTTGTTAATTTACAAATATGCTTGAGGTGCAAACATCCTTCAGTTCAAGGTGCAAACCCCCTCAAAATGTTCTTGGGGCAGATCTCCCCCATGGCCCGACCATATATTTGTTAACGTGTGGAGATAACCCAATTTAGCTAACGAGTTGGGGCATGAATAGTTAGATCCCGGTATTCTTTCGAAGTTGTTTTAGACTCTGCTGGTGATATAATGTACATAGGATATAATTTGCTTATAAGATAAATGTGTATAGTTTGTGCAAACTATATAGAGTTAGCTATAATTAGTTCACAATTACCCACCGTACGATGAAGTACGTTCAGTTGACAAAATACGAATTGCGGTCCACGGGCTGATTACATCAGAGTTGTTTAACAGTGATAATTCTGGTAACTGAGAGCATTAATTTGTTATCAGGGTATTTTTAAAGTTTTTTCAATGGGGCTTCTTGGAGGGACATGGGTGCGACAACTGCTTGTGGGGCTATATACGTAGTTTGCAGCGTTGGACGAGACCAAAATTTCAGCGAGGCCGAAGCTACTGTATACCAGTTTCGTTCAGTTTTTGATTCTTAGGCCCAGTATTAGGGACTTCGACAAATGAAGAAACGTATCCGCACCCCAATTACTTTTCATAACATTGATTTTGAATTTTTGCCGAAATTTGTGTTTTCAAAAAATTTCCGGGCTTGGTCCAAAACCGAGACTTTTCGATGGGCGAGACCGAGACTCTCAACTCTCGTTTGTGGAAACGAACAAAATGCTTGGCTATCGGTTGTTGTTCATGGGTCAAAGCGACGCCTCCTCTTCGTCAAAGTGCCTTGTATGTGAAGGAACTAACGAATGCTTCCCCCACCCCCTTTATGTGGAGGTGGATTATATAGGATTTTTAGCTACGTCTTACTGCGGGATAAACTCTGCTGTATGTTTTGTATTTGATTATAGAAATAAGAGGATTGCCCTTGGAGTCTTTGTTGTTTTGCTACTCCTAATCTTTTTGTATCCGAAATGGTCCGGGCGTAGGAGTTCTCAATATGCCAGTAGCTCAGGTATGTAACGTACGGTCAAGTGAATAAGTCGGACATTTACATACGTTCCCGGGCACATAGGTCACGCATGTGTCCTAGTAGATAAGCGAATCTTTCGAAACGCCCCTTATTTTGCAAGGCTTTGTACAGCGGATAGACTTAACGTTGAATATAAAACATAAACGTTAAAATAGGGAGTGACTTCTAATTTTGCATGCAAAAAGTTAAATTATGATAACTGATAAGAAGAAAAATGGCGGGCGCCTTGGCTCCCACCGAGTATAGGATTCCTGATCCACCACCGACGACGACGACGAGGAAAAACTAGCTTACTCACTGTAATTTCGGGCATATAGATAATTATGTAACGCATTTGCTAATGCATACAGCGACTACTATAAAATTGTAGTGGTGTGTCGCTATCTACCAGGACGCTACCTAAAGTATCTATTTGCTTGGAATTTACGTAAATGTCCAATTTATTCATTTAACGTAATAACTGTTCAGACTGTTGTTTAATATTTCTCAAAATGTAAGTTTCGTGTCGGCTGTTTAAAAGTAGTGCCTTTTCTGAATGAACTGTTGATTCTGAGAGTATAGATTGCTGAGCAAGCTGTGCTCACGTCTTATTGTTCTATCCACTAGCGTAGATACGGGGGGGGCGGGGGGGGGGGGGCCGCCCTCCCCGAAATAATGGCTTTGCCCCCCTGAAAAATTGGGCAAAAGAAAAATTTTACGCCCGCGCGGAGCGCGGTCGTTTAACTTTATTAGAAACATACACAAATTATACATTAACGCTTCAAATTAGCTCAACTTTGATGCATTTTCTACGCCATTAAAAAATTTTCGCGCCTCCGGCGCGAATTTTGGCTATTTAGATTATCAAAGTTGTTAATTTTCATTAAGCATGCTAACAAATGTTTGTATATATATAAAGTTGCTTTGCAGTTTTGCTGTTATCTGCGTTATTCCCAACATCATCAGCCTCATAATTGGTTGATATCATCAGAATACGCAGTTCTTACGTAATGGGAGCATACTAATGGTTTCAGTTTTCGGGCAAGGCAACGTAGTAAATAGCAAATAAAAGTACAAAATGTTGTTAGTCCATTGATAAATCATTTAAAAAGAATTAAATGTTTCAATAGCGTTTAATTGCCGAATTTTAAAAATTTCTCAACTTCTGGGGGGCAAGCCCCCCAGACCCCCCATTTGGGACTTAGGGTGTTGCTTTCACTTGTAACAAGTCGAAACATGAACCATAGAAGACTTTCGAATTAATAGGACAATTTGCAGTATAATACCAGTGTGCATGTAATCGTTACGCAAAAATAGAAAATTTTACTCCCCCCTCAAAAAGTCCTCGGTCAAAACCGCCCCCCCCCCCCCTGAAAATTTTTTGTACCTACGCTACTGGTTCTATCACCTGTTTATAGATTCTTCAAAATTTTGTCTTGAATCAGCTCTGAAGCGTTTGAAGGAGTCGGAAGTGGCCCGTTTCGATGCCGCCTTAGACTATCCGTATGACTCCAGTTCTGCAATTCCATTTGTTGGTATGTTGATTACTGAACCTTTTAGAAGGAAATCTACCTTTCGTTGATTACGAAACTCATCTTTCCAGCATAAGGTAAACCAACTCCTAAAATGGATAACCTCCTGGAATATGTAAATTGATGATATCTGGGATACCTTATGCTTATTTGCTGAGAGTAGCTTCAGAACAAAACGATGACAGAAATTTTGAAAACGTTTTCGTTTGGGACATTTAGAACATTTTTTCAATAAGCTTGTTTTCGTTATTGTGGTGGTGTTATGTATTTTCAGGTAATGGCTATTTTGGCTTTTCTGTCTGGCCTGGGGCGTCTGGGGCGGATCGGGTTTTTGTCCAGTCTGATAATTCGGCTGGAGGGGGCTTTGGAACCTTATCCCTGTCTCATCCCTTATCCTTGACAGTTGACTTTCGCATTGCTGATCTGCCATTTGCTCAAGCCTATTATACCAGTTTTATTCATGGCACTGTTACAGAGTTTAAATCGTTTTCAATTGTAAGTTTTTTGTTTTGAGGGTAAGAGCAATTTTCTCATTCGTTGAGTCTGGTATCATTCGTTGAGGTAGCAACGGGTTAAGATAGTTTTGGGTTATGAATTTTGGTCAGTGGCCAGAGTCCGGTCGGTTGTAATTTAATTCTGACGTAGTGTTTATATCTTCATGTTCTCGTACATTTTTAGGAAGGCGAGTGTGTTACAATTGAAAGCCAATACTACACTCATCGTCGATATCCCTCCGTTTTGGTCCAGGATATTCTTATTCACAATACGCATGTAAGAATTTTGTCACATAAGCGGACAGGTTGTGCTTCAGCCTGAACAGGGCTCTGTTGTACATCATCGTAGCGTAGGATGGTCTTTTTATGGTATAAGTTGTTTAGTTCGGACAGAACTTTCTGCCTTATATATTTTTTGCCGATTTTTATGAGGGTCTCGATGAGGCTGTTCATCCAAAATAGTGGGCAAGTTTTTAAAAAAAATTGCAAACTCTGACGTTTGTATTTTTAACAGTTTCCAAAATTAAAGCTTGTCACTGATGTGTTTTTCGTTTTCTCCTTTTTAACACCTTTCACTCAAATTTCTTGCCACTTCTTACAATGCGAAGCCCAGATGGTGCAAAGTATTGTCGGCTCCGATGGAAAATGACGAAATCTGCAAACCACTTTCAATTAGGAAGCAAGCAACCTCGGTGGAGATCAACATTAATTTTTCAATAGTGGTCCAGTTCGTATTCAACGAAAGCCGGGAATGGGCCGAGCAACTATTGGTTATAGAACCACCCGCCCAGGTCTGACATAATATGCTCTTTCTAAGAGTATGGTCGTAGCTCGTAGGCTTTGTTTAGTCAAAGTGAAAGTCTTTATTTTATATATTATATATACTTCTAGCCGTGTGAAGTGAAAGTGAAGTGGAAGCCCGAGTTTATATATACGGATAGCATGTGAACTCGAGGCAGTTTTCCATTTGAAACACGATTACATAATAAAAATCCTAGATTGTCTGTCAGTAATGCCGTGAAGAGGTTTATCCATAGGTCATTTGGATAAAGTCTATTAATATGTACAGTACCCTGCACTCATAAGGTGACAGTTGGCGAAAACTGAAATTCGCGAACTTTGGCAGCTTGATAGCGATTTTCGTCAACTTCGGCGATTTCCATCAGCTTCGCGAACTTCCAATTATCGCCAACTGTCACCTTATGATTGCAGGGTACTGTATGGATTTTGACAAAATGAAGCAAAAATCTTCAAATGGTCATATCTCACTAGCCAGTCGTCTGATTTCAGTAATTTAAGGTGGTGATTCCTTTTGGAGACATCAAATTTGAACCACTATTATTCATTCATTATTTGGAGTTAAGAAGTCATCTTTATATCAAAATGTAGCTTAACATTTTCTCTTTTTAATGAGTACAATCAATCTAAGTTTGGCTTTCCAAAATGTTTTTCCTGTATTTTAGAAGAAGTATAATTTTTCAGATTTTTTGCAGGCTGAAGTAAATTTTTTCGCAGGACATCGGTTAGAGCATTCGATATCTCTATCAAATAGCTGGGGACCCTTTTTTAGTTATTGTGATATCGCTCTTCGTTATGGAGAAATAAACTAAAATGTCTGCGCAACCTGGATTTTGCCTACTTTTCACTACTTTGGCAAGCCACTACTTTAGTTAGAAAGCAGCTATCGGGGCAACTAAAAAAGGGTCCCGGGGTATTTTTGTGTAGAACACATCTGCTAAGTGGCAACTCTCTAGCTTGCATACTAAATTCTGCACAATCGCTGGAAAAAATTTGGTCGTGTTTTTGCAAAAACTACATTTTTTGTGATAGCAGCCTAAGGGATAGCAATTGTACGATGGTCATGCCTCCGATAATTGGCCTCTGTGAGACCTTTAAATCGACACCCTTAGTTAAATTTAACGGCTTTCATAGCTCAAGAAGTAGAGGATTATTTGATTTCTGCAGAATGGACAAGTTTTTGACGCCAAAATAAGAAAATTGGCTATATCTCACGATAGGGAAAAGCTCGAAAGTTGCCTCCAAAAGCAAAATTGTAGAGTTTAACGAGTTCTTTCGAATGGATATAGTCACAGCCGTGCAGCTGCTGCCAAACTTTCAGAAATTGGCAAAAACCGCCCTGAACGCAAATGTTGAATTTTTGAAGCGCGATTGCGCAGAGGGTGTTAGAACGCTAAAACAACTTATTTTGGAAAGTTTCGTTGAATTTCATCCTGGTTTACGCCGTCAATCAACAATATGTGCCCAAAAGGAATCACCACCTTAAGCAGTTCCTGAACCAGCAGAGTCTCCTCTTTCTTTTGAGTGCCTTTACCGCGACGATGGGGCCGTCACGCGCGGCCATCCGCGCGCGCCTTCGGCGCGTGTCTCGTTGGCACATGTTGACGTACTACTTCCATGTTTGTTGGTGCCTAGCTTTTCCTGCAGAGGTCGCGACGCGTCGGGACACCCACCGTTGGAAAGAGCGGGCGATTCTTCTTCGAATGGTATAAGAACTTTGGCTCTGTGACCACTGTAGCGAAAGTTATGTTCGAAAAACCAATTCAGGGCAATTTCAACTCTCCGTCCCGAATAATCTATTTCTGTGGCCTCACTAATGTTACAAAAACTTAGCAGACATCGTCCTGTTAGCAGGCAATCGTTCTTTGTGGTTTCCGGTAGAATTTTTAGATTTTGGTTTCTAACAGTACCCTGCACTCATAAGGTGACAGTTGGCGAAAACTGAAATTCGCGAACTTTGGCAGCTTGATAGCGATTTTCGTCAACTTCGGCGATTTCCGTCAGCTTCGCGAACTTCCAATTATCGCCAACTGTCACCTTATGATTGCAGGGTACTGTATATGCCTGTGTATGTCATCAAACATGTATAACGCCAGTGCAGACTGGAAGACAATCCTACAAAACCTATTATACGTTTGGCATCCTTGGCTGGCATGAGCGTGCTTACTTTCTTGTCAGTGTTTGATCAATCAGATTTTCTTTGTGAAGTATGACATTTCTCGACATCCTGAAAATAAGTCTTCTTAGGTATATACTTATGTTTAGGTTAGCGAAATTGAGGTTGTGGGGAGTCGGAACCAGGCGAGTTGGCGAGACATTACCACCGTACGGTATGTCAGCTATGCAATTTGATTTGATTTTGAGTTTAATGCTATAAACTTTGCACACCTTATTGATTTGGTTTCAGCAAGAGCACATGATACATATCATGTCTTCTTGGTTTCAGTTATGTTTCAGCTTTGCCTAAAATCTAAATATAAAGCCCGGTTCATACTTGTCTCTATGTCTCTGTCTCTGAGTCTCTGTCTCTACGTCTCTGTCCTTTTGTCTCTACACTGACAGAGACAAGACGTTCATACTTAAAAGGACAAAAAGACAGAGACTAGGTCATGTGACAACTACAGTATAGCTCAAAACAAAGTTAATTTTTTGCGAAGTTCGCAAACTCCGCGAACTTCGCGAAGCTAGCGACATTTCGCTAAAATTAGAGAAGTTCGCGAAAAAGTTAGCGAACTTCGCGAAATCGTTAGCTAGCTAATTTGAGGGGTTTTCTCCATATCTACCAAAAATTGGTAAAAAATTTTAAAATCTAATTTGGACTCAAGATTTGGTGCCTTCGCGAAGTTCGCTAAAGTTTAGCGAAGTTCGCATAATTTCGCGAAATTCGCCAAGATTTTAGCGAATTTCGGGCAGAGTACAGTGAAGTTCGCCAACTTTATGCGAAGTTCGCGAAGATTTTAGCGAAATTCTTTTACACTTCGCTAAAATATTCGCGAAATTCGCTGAAATCTTGACGAATTTCGCCAAATCATGCGAACTTCTCTAAACTTTAGCGAACTTCGCTAAACTTTAGCAAACTTCGCGAAGGCACCAAATCTTGAGTCCAAATTAGATTTTAAAATTTTTTACCAATTTTTGGTAGATATGGAGAAAACCCCTCAAATTAGCTAGCTAACGATTTCGCGAAGTTCGCTAACTTTTTCGCGAAGTTCTCTAAATTTGGCGAAATGTCGCTTGATTAGCGAAGTTCGCGGAGTTTGCGAACTTCGCAAAAAATTAACTTTGTTTTGAGCTATACTGTAATTCAAATTCTATTGGCCACTGGGTTTAATCAAAAACGAGCAAAAAGTATTTCAATCGAAAAATATCCTGTTACTATTGTTGTCCCATTAACAGCCGAAGTTTTATTATGTTGAAAGTTGACTTTCAAATTAGTTATAAATGTAGTTACTTTTAAATATCCAACTTAACAGACATATCACGTGTTAGAATCTGCTATTTTGATTGGCTGCCGCTTAAGGACAGGCAGAAAAGTTGAGCATTGTTCGACTTCGCTTAGAGACTCTTAAGGACAGCTTAGAGACAAAAGGACAAAAAGACAGAGACAGGTATGAACCGGCTAAAGACAGAGACATAGACAGAGACCTAGAGACAGAGACTCAGAGACAAGTATGAACCGGGCTTAACTGAGAAATTTCAAAATTTTTTGCTTGCGCAACATGCATCGAAGCCACCCCATTTTGGCATCTTTGGATTCTTCTATGCTGGGGCAAATGCGAGACTCATTTAGTTTTTTGTACCCATTGTACACATCACATATCTATTACAATTGATGGTCAAAAGTGTGCTAAATTTTCAAAGATCAGCTCAGTCCGAGAAGCCGAGTGGTAGGTTTAGGACTCCCGACACTTATCCGATAGTCGGTGGGTCGAGTTCTACCAGCCACAAAGCTGATATCCTCAAATCCCCTTCAGCAAGAGACTAAACCTATATCAGTTCTCCGTGAGCTCTAGCCTACTTAGCTGTCTAAGGTCTCAATTGGTCACTAAACGCAAACGGGTACCGTTTATGTATGCAAGTAGCAGGAAACCGTGTAGTGCATCTGCCGTGAGGAGCTGACACCTCCTCTACGGTTATAGCTATCATTTGCTGGGATTTTTTCGTAAGGGGGATGAGGGTGCTTAATACACGCTTAACGACGCTAAGCGGTGCCTCCCTGATATCTGGGGGGGGTCAGTTTATACACAAATTTGACATAAGGCAGGGGATCGCCAATCAGATGCGTTTTAGTTCTAACGCATGCTGAACAGCGGTAAGCGGCAAAAATCACAAATAACATAATTGTGAGCCTCTCACGGCCTTACGAGTCCCACAATTAAAGTCTGACCAAAAAATGTAGAAAGCGAAATTGTTTTCTTTATATCTAAAAAATGCTTCAAGATATAGTATATATTTTCTGAACCGGACTGATGAGATCTTTCTTTTCGTCAAAATTTTTTTGAAATTTCCCGTGCGATTTCAAAGGGCGCCGCTTTTATATGCACGAAAGGATTGGTACAAGGTACTGTCGCGATTTTTTCAGGAAAATTTTCCCCTTGTATGAAAGTGCTACACACCAAATTTCAACTTTTTTGGCTGAAAATTGCGTGAGTTATTCAATTTTTTAGATTTTCAAAATCCTTTGATCTTTGCCGCTTTTTCGACTTTGACTGGCTATTACTCGTGACTCGCTCAACGGAAAAATTTTTCGATTAGATTTTCAGGACCGCCTAGGCGTCCGCTTTCACCTGATATATGTGAGATTTCACATTTTGAAAGTCGATTTTTTCGAAAAATACCACTTTTTGACCCAAAATTTCGACATAGCGAGTCTAGCAAAAGTTAGTGAAAATTACATAATCATAAAGTTCAATCTAAGCTGAATCCAACGATATAAAGTTTTTGTGGCTACGACTTATATTGCGTCCGCAATGAATTTTTAAACAATTTCCCTTTTTCAGCTGGTTTTTGGCTCCCTTTGATGTTGCCGCCTTGATTTGACTGAACCAGTGTAAACTAGCAAAAACCAGCTGAAAAAGAGAAATGTTTAAAATATTGCGGACGCAATATAAGCCAAAAAAAAAGGAAATTGTTTAAAAATTCACTTTTTGCAGCCGATGTCGCAATTCTGGTCAAAAAGTGGTTTTTTGAAAAACCGACTTTCAAACCGTAAAATCCACAAAAATTATAGCGGATAGGCGGTCCTGAAAATCGAAGGAACCGAGTCACGAGTAAAGCCAGTCGAAAAAGCGGCAAAGTTCAAAGGATTTTGAAAATCTAAAAAATTGAATAACTCACGCAATTTTCAGCCAAAAAATTTGAAATTTGGTGTGTAGCACTTTCATACAAGGGGAAAATTTTCCTGAAAAAATCGCGGCAGTACCATGTATGTACCAATCCTTCTGTACATATAAAAGCGGCGCCCGTTGAAATCGCACGGGAAATTTCAAAAAAATTTTTGACGAAAAGAAAGACCTCATCAGTCCGGTTCAGAAATATATACTTTGTGGTAGCTATCTTGAAGCGTTTTTGAGATATAAAGAAAACAATTTCGCTTTCTACATTTCTTGGTCAGACTTTTAGTTAGTCGCGCATCACAAGACAAACACTTGAATCAGGCACAGCCTTTCAGGCAACCAATCAAAGGTCGAACAACAGTATAAAACAAGGCTGTCAGCAGAAGCTGCGCAGATTCCTGCGCAGATCCCGCAGATTATGTGCGCAAAAAATTGTACGTGTCGAGTTTAGTATGCGAAGTTTCATCCCCGTACCACTTTCCGTTAAAAAGTTGCGCCAAAAATCGCTTACGAGAGTGATGTTTTTTTTTCGGTTCTCCGCTTTGACGTCTGGTAAGGGGGTTTGTAGCTTTAATAACAACAGATAGAAAAATTTTTGCCCTATGAAAACCATATATATTCTTGGAGTACGCAACAAAAATAAGCCGATAGGCTAGTTTTTATTCCTCCAGAGCCGGAAAATTTTGGACGGGGGGTCCAAAGTCGGCCAAAACGCTAAAATGGCCAAAAAGTATGCTTCAAAGGCGCCGTAATAAGTCAGACTGGGCTATATATGGGGCAATACTGCCTATATGGCTGAATAGGACACATATCAGGGTCGTTCAATTGCTATATGATTTTCCGGCCCTGAGCGTAAGTTTTGGGCACTGGCTGCAAAGTTGGTGAATTTTGGGTCCAACTTTGAACTTAGTTTTTTCGCTTATTTTGCGACCTGGCAGCCTCAAGTCTTGCATACAAAGGTTTTTGCGGACGGAGAATCGATTCCCGCTATCAATTTTGCTGCCCGACTGACCCAAGTTGCTGGGCTGGTTCCACTTTGCCGTCTGGAGGGTCATGTCGGCAACCGCTACCTGGAGGCCCATACTGGGCTCTACTTGGCCTCTCAAAACTTTCTCTATAGGGGTTTTCTGGTGCGCCCAGCTCCATATCCGGTGTCCGTTTTGCCGTCCGACTCACCCATCTTGCTGGGCTGTTTCCACTTTGTCGTCTGGAGGTCATGTCGGCAACCGTTTCCTGGAGGTCCATACTAGGCTCTACTGGCCTCTCAAAACTTTCTTACTAGGGGTTTTCTGGTGCGCCCAGCTCATTTCCGGCATCCGTTTGTCTGACCCACCCATCTTACTGTGCTGTTCCACTTGACCGTCTGAGGTGTCAGGTCGGTGAGAGGTCATGGGGTCAAAATGAAATTTTCCAAAAGTGGTAAATTTGGTACCAAATGAAAGCCCTAAGTGAGCTGAGCAACTTTGTCATAGAATTGCAGGCTGAAAGTGGCTGTAGCGTGCTGTGGTGGGGGTGGGGGACTTAGGCGATTTTCGGTCAAATATGAAATTTTTCAAAAGTGGTCAAATTTGGTACCAAATGAAAGCCCTAAGTGAGCTGAGCAACTTTTGTCATAGAATTCCATGCTCAAAATGGCTGTAGGTGTGTGGTGGGGTGGGGTGGGGACTTAGGCGATTTTCGGTAAAAATGAAATTTTTCAAAAGTGGTAAATTTGGTACCAAATGAAAGCCCTAAGTGAGCAGCAACTTTTGTCATAGAAGTGCATGTCAAAGTGGCTGCAGAGTGGTGGGGTGGGGTGGGGACGTAGGCGATTTTCGGTCAAAAATGAAATTTTTTTCAAAAGTGGTAAAATTGGTCCAAATGAAAGCCCTAATGAGTGAGCAACTTTTGTATAGATTGTGCCCAAAGTGGTGTAGCGTGCTGTGGTGGGGTGGGGACTTAGGCGATTTTCGGTAAAAATGAAATTTTCAAAGTGGTCATTTGGTACCAAATAAGCCCCAAGTGAGTAGCAACTTTTGTCATAGTTGCATGCTCAAATGGCTGTAGAGTGCTGTGGTGGGGTGGGGTGGGGACTTAGGCGATTTTCGGTAAAAATGAAATTTTTCAAAAGTGGTAATTGGTACCAAATGAAAGCCTAATGAGTGAGCAACTTTGTCATAGAGTTGATGCTGAAAGTGGCTGTAGAGTGCTGTGGTGGGGTGGGGTGGGGACGTTTAAGCGATTTTGGGTAAATATGAAATTTTCCAAAAGTGGTCAAAATAGTATCGCTTGCGCATGGTGTTCGGAATATATTATGTTGGTTCTTTTTTGCGCATAATATGTAAAAGAATGGAAAACAAGAACCAAAAATCTCTTGTCGCATGTAAAATACATATGAGTACGCTAGGCAGGTTGTACAAACACGGAATAGCCTGTAAAATATATGAGTGGCGTTGAGGTTGTAAATTAAGAAACAAGCAACGGCTAACATATGAGCGTCCACAACGAGGCTATAGTAGTGTCAAAGATTCAGTTATTTAAAGAAAAACTATAGAATTTTAACTGTGGCTTGAAAGAAATGCGACAAGTGAATCAATTAACTTTAAGCTGGTTCCAACCCTACTATGTTTAGTCCTACTTTTCTGGACTTTACTTCACTATATACGTAATGCTTTCCCCACAGGCTTGAGTCAGAAGCGCAGAGTGGATGACGTTATGTCTTAGCGACAAGATGTGTGATGGACAATTTTGTAATGAAAAGCTTTACGTGCTATTTATATGGAGGTAAATCGACAAATTATAATTATGACATACGCCAATATGAGCCTCGTTGTAGGACAGGCTCATATGTTAAGCTGTTGCAACTTGTTTTCCTTAATTTACAACCGCAACGCCACTCATATGCATTTTACAGGCTAGTTTCCGTGTTTGTACAACCTGCCTGAGCGTACTCATATGTATTTTACATGCGACGAAGGAGCATTTTTGGTTCTTGTAACATGTAATATACGTGTTCAATTGAACGTTTGTTTGTCTTAGTTCTTTCATTTTCTGAATTAGTTTTGTTGACTCATTTTCTTGTAATGTAAATTTTTAATCTTCTTAATGTAAATTTCTGTGCTTTGTTTTAAATTTCTCTTACAGAATTCCTGTGTCGGCTTCGGGTCAGGAATATCAGCTGATGACGGATAGTATCCCAGTTCCATCAGATCCAAATAAAAAGGTTCTAATAACCTCTGTGGCCTTACCCTCAGTACCTTCCACAATTAAAGTGTCATCCAAACAGTAAGCTCTTATCAAGTCCTTGTCTAGTTGACCAGAATTTGGAGATCCTTTCTGCATATTTGGCTGAATCTTAATTCTTAACACTAAATCTTCTAATATGTTCAGGCCATGTACACATTGGCATGACCACAATTCTTTGAAACTTGAGACTTCAAATTTTTGTATTTATATACTTAGCTTTTAGTAGTCAGGATGTTCTTTGTCTATCATTGATTACAAAGGTTTGGGTTAGAGCTTTCTTTTTCTATACATTTGGAAATGACTAAATTGAGTTTTTTGAATTAAATTCCATTTAGCTTTAAGTTTTGTTTAATGTATATTTTCTAATGCTTGCTAAGTTTTGAAAAAAAGTTGACTTTTGCAGAACTAACCGATTTCAACTGCTAACAGGATTAGATAAGTCAGAACCTGCATCAGAAGACGTTTATTCCAATCACCGAAATGCGTTGGAAAAACAGTTAACCAAAGTTCGTTAACAATGTTTTGGCAGTTTTCGAAGTGAAGGTTCAGATATATTATAGCATCGTAAACTCTCAGGCACTAATTAAGACGAAATCTTCGAGAATTATCAGATTTTGTTGGATTAGTAGTTTCATGTTTTGTAGCAATTTTTGTATTATCTATTTGTTGTGTCAGCAGAGGTCGGAACACTAGCCTATCCTTTTCTTTGCTTACCTATTAATACGACTTTTCGCTGATTCTAGGTATATATATATATACTTTGTCTTTATGGTATTTATGTGTTTTAGACATTATCGGCTGTGAAGGGAAAGGATATTGCCAAGCTATATCAGGAACACAGTTCTGTCTGGGAAAAGGTAATAAGAATTTTGGGTCAAATTTAGTATGCCTTGATTGTATGTCAGGCTTCGTATATTTTGCACATGGATGTGCATTGCGTAGTGTGAAACATGCAAGCATAGGCTCCTTCCCCAAATTGCGCCCCCGTCAAATTTAGCATGAAAGATCATATTCTAAGCTTGACCCCGATGCCGATCCCCCTAAAAACTAGCTTGACTAAATTACTAAAATTGGGGCGTAATCAAGGTAGACGATAGTGTGTATTAGGATAGTTTAGCCTTTTTAGAGGGAGGAGGGGCTGCGAGTGTTTTACTAAAATTTCGATGTTTGACAAGCTATGCAGTCTTCAACCACATTGGGAGGTAGGTAAACGATGCATTGGGAACGGCTGCAGAGCAGCTAATATCTCTGCATCTATGTTTTGACCACCGGCTGCTATCTATATCTGTGCCAAAAACTAGCCCAATCAGACAACGTCGGGCAGACGTTTCAAAGGCTCCGCTATTAGTGACTTCTTTGTAGCATCGTTGAATACTGCTCCAACCAGAATTCTCTGATCCTGCAAAAGTTTCGTCTGCTCATAATGGGAGGCAGCACAGTAGTGTTTCCTACTCGTCATTTAGTTAGTAAACCATGTTTTGAAAATTATTAACTTTGTTTTTCGATTTTTTTCGATTTTGACAATATCACAATTTGAAGAATGAAAATCAAACGTGGACACCCAAAGTCAGACCAACCTTAATCACGCAACCGGTTTCGATGCTCCACCGGGGGCATCTTCTTCAGGCGATTCTTCACACGCTGCTGTCGTTCCTGGGGGGTCAGATAACGGGGGATCCAATTTCGGGAGGGAAGGAAAATTTCAAAGTTCTCTAGGGTTGGGGCTTCAGAGGCCAGACGGGCAAGAACCGGGGGGACCGGAGGACCGAAATTGCCGGGAGGGTCAGTGGGAGGCTGGGAGGCAAGGACTGGGGGGACCGGAGGACCGGAACTACCGGGAGGGTCGGAACCACTGTTATTGATGTTGTTGTCGTCGGCAGAGTCCAAATGGATGCTAGTAAACCCGGACCCGGGGGGTGGGGATTTGTTGTGACGGAGAACGTGCTCCCAGTTGATTCCAAAAGGATGGTCAGAAAATAGTTGACTTATCCACCACTTTTCTTTCTTCTTCCGGATAACTTCGTCTTCAGAAAAGTCCAATACAGTAACTAATAATTGATCTAATGTATGATTATGGTTCCTGAAATCACACGAAAGAGGTTTACTAGCATCCATTTTGCGAATGTCACACCGGTGGTTGTTGAACCGGATGGAGAGGGGATTTCCACTCTCTCCAACATATTGGGAGGGACACCCTTCGATTTCCGCCAGATATACAGTACCCCTCGTACAATCAAAATGGCACATTCCGACGCTATGTCCGTTACAGAGCTTTTGATGCTGGTGCCGGCTTTGCGACAAAGTCAGCGACAGAGTCCCTGGCTCCAAACGATGCCAAAGCAGCCAGGTTCTACCTGCTTCCGAAGATACATAAGCAGAAGACACCCTGCCCTGGGAGACCTATCGTATCTGCAAATGGATGTCCTACCGAGAACATCAGCGGATTTGTGGACGCTGAGCTCAAACCTCTTGTCCGTCAAATACCATCGTTCATCCAGGATACCAATGATTTTCTCCGTAAGCTAGGATCCTTAACTGAACGTATCTCCGAACTGTCTACTGGCCACAGCCGACGTCTCCAGCCTCTATACCAACATCCCGCACCAGTTGGGTCTTGCTGCCTGCAAGGAAGCTCTCTCGAGTAGAGACAGCCCAAAATACCCAACGAATATGGTAGTGCGTATGGCCGAACTCGTTTTAACCAACAATGTGTTCGAGTTCGATGGAGAATTTTATACCCAGATGAACGGCACAGCGATGGGAACCAAAATGGCCCCGAGTTACGCCGACATATTTATGTGGTATGGGTTCGAGAAGAAGCTGTTTTCGCTAGCCGTAAACAAACCCTTAGTTTGGTGGCGTTACATCGATGACATTTTTATAATCTGGGATGGCACCCGAAACGACCTAGACGAATTTTTGCAACTGGCCAACAGCCTCATCCCCAGCATAAATCTGGAGGTCGACATTGGTGAAACCAAAGTCAATTTCTTAGACGTTTCAGTGGAACTTCGGAATGGGAAAATTGTCACTGACCTTTTCACCAAACCTACGGACACAAGACAGTACCTCCATTTTGAGTCCTGCCATCCTATACAGCATAAGCTACCTATTGCCTACAGCCAGGCATTGAGGATTTGCCGCATCTGCTCAAATCCAGACACCGCCCGGCTCAGGTGTAGGCAGCTCAAGGAAGATCTGGTAAGAAGAGGCTATCCCAGAGGTAAAGTTCAGCGAAGAATCGAAAGGGCTATGTCAGTAGACAGAATGCAGCTACTCACTCCCAAAATCGATCCAGGGACAGAGACTGAAGAAAAGTCCTACTATTTGGTACTGCCATACCATCCGGACCTCAGAAGCGTGAAAACAGTCTTAAGGAACCATGAACATTTTTTAAATGGTCTAAACTGCAAGGTAAACTTGTTCTGGCGTCCACCCCCCAAGCTCAAAAACATGCTTGTGAAGGCCAAATTGCCAATGCCAAGAGCCGCCCATGGGACTATTAGCTCTGAGCATAGTGGAACCTTCAAATGTGGGCGACGCAGATGTGCCCTCTGTCCATCTATCAAAGCCGGCACCAGCATCAAAAGCTCTGTAACTGGCTTAGAATACCGTCTGAAGGGCCATTTTGATTGTACGAGTAAAGGGACTGTATATCTGGCGGAAATCGAAGGGTGTCCCTCCCAATATGTTGGAGAGAGTGGAAATCCCCTCTCCATCCGGTTCAACAACCACCGGTGTGACATTCGCAAAATGGATGCTAGTAAACCTCTTTCGTGTGATTTCAGGAACCATAATCATACATTAGATCAATTATTAGTTACTGTATTGGACTTTTCTGAAGACGAAGTTATCCGGAAGAAGAAAGAAAAGTGGTGGATAAGTCAACTATTTTCTGACCATCCTTTTGGAATCAACTGGGAGCACGTTCTCCGTCACAACAAATCCCCACCCCCGGGTCCGGGTTTACTAGCATCCATTTGGACTCTGCCGACGACAACAACATCAATAACAGTGGTTCCGACCCTCCCGGTAGTTCCGGTCCTCCGGTCCCCCCAGTCCTTGCCTCCCAGCCTCCCACTGACCCTCCCGGCAATTTCGGTCCTCCGGTCCCCCCGGTTCTTGCCCGTCTGGCCTCTGAAGCCCCAACCCTAGAGAACTTTGAAATTTTCCTTCCCTCCCGAAATTGGATCCCCCGTTATCTGACCCCCCAGGAACGACAGCAGCGTGTGAAGAATCGCCTGAAGAAGATGCCCCCGGTGGAGCATCGAAACCGGTTGCGTGATTAAGGTTGGTCTGACTTTGGGTGTCCACGTTTGATTTTCATTCTTCAATTTAAAACTTTTGCAATAGTTCGCAGGCTATGTTGTATTCATTGACATGTATACTTGTTGTTAGTCCTAATATTTAACGGTATTCAAGTTATTTTCTGTTTTAGCTGACCGAATCTGGTCTTAGTATTTCTCATTCTATGGCTCCCGATGTCCTAAACGGTGATATAATTAATAGAACTGTATATTATGTCTTGTCCAATACTCCCTCTGCCTTGGCCGAAGCCGACTTGGCCCCTTCTGCTGTTGAAGAACTCACTACTGCCTTATACTCCATGGATAGATGCTACATTTCACATAATACACTGTTAGTATACATTACACACTATGTTGTATATTTTGTTGTAAAGTTGTCCTTTATGGGATGATTAGCTGATCATCCTTATGGTGTAGGAAGCGTAGAAAAGATTAAGATAAAATCTCTGTTTTTGCATTTGTTATGTTCGAGGCTGTCTAGCATTATTTGGCTCTAGCTGAAAGTCATATCTGAACAAAGTACGTAACTAACCAAATCTAAGTACTGAAAAAATCTGACTTTTTTGCTATTTTCTACAGATTGTACCCCTCCAAATTGTGGAATTCCGTCAAGCGGGTTGAGGATATTCCTAAATTGGCCTATTTATGGAAGCTAACCCTTGAAAAGAAAGGCGGTTGTCGGACACTATTGAAGGCTGGTTTGTGTTTGGGTTTTAGTTTATCTACGTTATCTTACAGTAACAGTACGGATAATTTTCCTGTTTGAAAAATAAGTCTGCTTTTCTACTCTATGTTAACTTTTTGAAAATAGAAGTATTTGGTAGTGTCTTATTTACTAGGTGCTCTTGGCGTGAGTCAAGCCATGCTGTTAAGCTTTGGTGCCCTGAAGTTTACTCATCATCATCTGGAGTTTGGGATGCGTCCCAAAGATCTGCATAGGTTAATTTTTATTGGAGTAATTATCGACAATTTAATATTAACGTTTGCAAAAATTAATAGTCTAATTGCTTGTTTGTTTGCATTGAATTTATAACACTGAAAAGGGCTTTAGGTTGGCAGATAATGAAGGTGGTTATTGTTTTGGCGACATCGTTTTGAAGATTTATGCATTTACTTGGAGATCAAACCATTTATACATACATATAACAAAGTTGTAGTCCACTCGTCCTCCTCGCTAGTGTTGTCGCTCAGCCGGTTTTGTGGCTCGTCCAGCTGCCCTACTACTGCCGGCCTCCATACTGACCGGTACCACCCGCCCCTCGGAACATGAAGTGCCACCCATTCCACAGCCACTCGCAGCAGCTCGCGGCTGCCGACTGTGCTCGGTGCCGACGGGTCTCGTCCGGGTCTGGCCGTCGGCCCGGCCGGCCGGATTGGCTATATTCAGAGCTCGCCTGATTGGCTATATTCAGGGCTCGCCTGATTGGCTATATTCTGGGCTGACCGGCCAAGAACTCTACTCCCTCTAATTTTGTTGCTTCCCCCCACTCATTATAATTTTAATCAGTGTTAAGACATTTGGTGTTTTTTAGTATGTCCGGTTTTTTATAATTTGCAGGAATTACCATTTTCATAAAATTGGATATGGTAATGGTAGCTTTATTGACATTGCTGTTGAAGTGAGTCCTGAAAACAAGGCTGAGCTTTATGTATGGCTGACAGATGCGTCTTCCGGAGGCCCCCCTCAAGACTTCTTCGCCTGTGACGCCGGATGCCTTGACGAGCCCCATCAATTGAAGTGAGTGTTCTTGTTTAGGAAAACTTTAAAAGGAAGCTATATTATATCTAGGTAAAACTTTGCGGTTTTGTGAAGCCTTTTGCAGAAAGAAAGTTTAACTTGACTATTTGACTTGACAAAAATCTATAGACACAGACACTTAATAAAACTTTTCTTCTCATCATTATTATTCCGAAATGATATTGTAGAGCTGTGATTAATTGATACAGGTGAAGTCGTCGCAAATTTTGTAGGCACTTTTTTGTGGCAGTCTTTTGTTGAAGCAGTGCCTTGTTGTTTCAGACATGACATGAAACAGCGATTTCCAGTCAAATTGACAGATCCTGAAACAGCCATTTTATATATCACCCCAGACAAGAACCATATTGCGGACCTCAAGCATACCATTCACGTTTCTGAAGTTGTTGAAGGTAATGGTAATTATAGGGGGGCGCGATAGCGCTCCCCCTATAATATGGGTGTAAAAGGCTCAGCGCGGCCCTTAGAGACCCGTTCGAGCACCGTGCCAGCTAAATACTCAACCAAACTAGACTAATTTGGTATCGTTGGAATCAGCACGACGAGTACAACAAGTATCAAAAAAGTTTTGGTCAAAATTTTCAACTTTGAAAATTTTCGCTTCCGGACAAGTTAGGTCCGTTTGTTTTTTTCCGTGTAAGTCACGCTTGGGGAAGCCGTTTTAGTCTAACTCACAAACTGAACGATATGGGCATTTTCAGCCGATGAAGTTTGGTTTTTCTGAGAATAGTATTTGTGTTAACGTACCTTTTGGACAATTTTCCGCCGCCCGGCCCGGCCGGTCACCTGTGCGGCCGGCCAAAGGTGGCCTGACCGCTAAGATGGCCAAAAAAGGCCAATTTTGTGTAACGGCTACAGGGCTCAGGGAACAAGCTAGAGAGACGCGGCTTGTTGCATAAGAAACTTTGGGATGGGTAGCGTGTCATAGCGAGGGCGATTTTCGATATCTGGCCAGGATCGTTCAGGCGGCCGGCCCAAAGTTAGTCGGTCCAAATGGCCATTTTCGAAAAAAGTCCCAACTCCACAGAAAATAGTCAAAAATAGGCCTAAATATGCTGTTTGGGCCATATAGTGGGACGCATATAAGGGTTATCGGTGTCGCTGAACACGATGAGCATAGTCGCAGCGCTGTGCGGTGCTGCTATCGTGCTTTACTGTTATGCAGCAACCATAGCACGCTGCCTGTAGACTTACTGCAAACGGCTAAACATATGAAACTTGGTGATAATTGTGTCTGTAGTAAGGGGGAACTGTAGCTATGTTAGTTGGTGCACTCTCTAGCTTCCACCGTGCTGTGTGTGCTGTTCGAAAACACAGCACCGTTGATAACCAGTTATTGATTTGTCACTGGCATTTGAAATTCGGCATACAGATAGTTTAGGACATGACAAACAGTTATTGATAGGTTTCGTATACTTACTACGATGTTACTATATGGTGGCGCTGCAGTAGAGTGCTGCAGAAGTACAGCACGGCCTATAACTAACTACAGACAACTTGCAATCGCCTGAAATTCTGCAGGCACATGCAGAATAGCATTGGAAATGATGCCGTATAAGTCTCCTTTTTTGGCAGTGACGTTTGCGTCTAGTTGCGCTGCAGTAGTGTGCTGCTGAAGTACAGCACGGCCTATAACTAGCTACACAAAATTTGCAATCGTCCGAAATTTTGCTTATTAGTACGACAGAGCTTTAGAAATCTTACCGAATAAGCTTCTTTCACTGACAGTAAGTTTGCATCTGGTTGCGATGCAGTAGAGTGCTGCTCAAGTACAGCACGGCCTATAACTAGCAACAGATAAATAGCAATAGCCTGAAATTGTGCAGGCACGTGCATGATAACATTACAAATCATGCCGAATAAGTCTACTACTTTGGCAGTGACGCTTGCGTCAGCAGAGTGCTGCTGAAGTACAGCATGGCTTATAACAAACTACATATAACTTTCTGCAACTTTCTAAAATATTCTTATTTGTAGTGGATGAGGGGTTTTCTGCCAAAATCAAGAAAAATGGAGAAATTGGTACTTTTCAAGCTTCTTTGTTCTATGGCTTGGTTGACTGTTATATACGTAATTATTGGGGGAATTTTTAAAGTTTCTTTCATAAAGCTTTAACATTTTTGCTTAAGGTTTACTGAGAACCTTAAAAATGAAATAGGACAAGAATAAAAATGCTCCGATGGAGCATGAAAAATGCAATATGGGTGACACTGGGTTTTAAGCGGACAGAGGACTTGGTTTTAAAACGTTAATATGGTAGGGGCAGGTTGTAAATGCCAGGAGGACTAGGTTAAAAGCGCACTAATATGGACCAGCTTCGCTGAACAACCCATATTCGCGGGTACGCATGCTCAACTCCGCATTTGGCCATTATTGTCTTAAGTTCTAAATTCGTCAGCTTTCCAGGCGAGCTTGCTGATTTTGAAATATTAGGCTTTATATACTTCAATCGTTTTATATGAAGCTGCGAGAGCACAATTTGTGACACCAATTTTTACTGCATATACGTATGCTGTATTAAGTGTTGCAATATATACATGTGTAAGTGTTGTCTATATATGCATTAATTTAATTAATTAAATCAAGTTGCATATTATGTAATTATTAAGTATTACGAACACAACTACAAATATAGTTGCAGACCCAGAGCTGTGCTCACAAATTGGTAAGCTGTTACTGGTAAACAGCCACCAGCATCTGTCCGGGTAGTTTCCGCGAATATGGGTTGTTCAGCGAAGGTGGTCCATATTAGTGCGCTTTTAACCTAGTCCTCCTGGCATTTACAACCTGCCCCTACCATATTAACGTTTTAAAACCTAGTCCTCTGTCCGCTTAAAACCCACATTGCGTTTTTCATGCTCCATCGGAGCATTTTTATTCTTGTATAATTTAATGATCTCGCAACGTGGCCGACCTTGTTCAGCCTTTTTGCATATACATGGGATAGCAGAGTTTTTATTTTTTGGGGGACAAACCAGAGTCTTGAAGTGTCTTGCATAAATGAATAATCTAAATGAATAATTAATTGGCCTACAGAAAACTTGGAGTATCAAAATAAAATTTGGTGTGCTAATAGGCTGGCGTAAAGTCAACGTTTACGTAGAATTCCAGTCAATAGCCTGTGTTTAGGTTACGTACTTTGACAGCACAACGGACACCTATGGGCAAGAAATGTCAAATTTTCAACTTTTTCAAATATAACCATATTTTACAACAAATTGAAGCACTTGAGGTCGTGAAAATCTCACCAAGTCTCTACAGAGCAATAAGTGAAAGTTAGAGTGAGTTATAGCTTGAACTAAATAACAGTAGGAATGCGCTTAATCAAATCTTTCGAGCACTGACCTCAGATTCAGCCACCCAGAAAATACCTCCATGCAAGTTTCCAGCAAATTCGGCTTTTCCTCGTCGTCCCGCCTCACCCCTTCTCTTGCGCATCGAAGAAAATCTATTAGCGAAATTGAAGAATTTAGTAAGATTTGATACTGAGCATGGTCGAAAACATACCAGCGCAAAATTTTTCATAGCTCTAAGTCGGCGGGCAAGTTTAAAAATTTTGAGCACCCTATGCTACATCACTATTCTGACTAACCTGTATACTTTGTTCTGTTAATCTGGTTGACTTAAATCAAGGATTGATTAAATTCTCAGCGTTTATTTTCTTGTACTCGTTTTGGTGGTTTTAGCTCCAGCTCATGGACACGACGTGATGGCCCTTCATCGCCACGGTCACCGTCTCGGAGGTCTGCCTCCAATTTTTTGGTTCTCGTTGGTCTTTTTGGTGGTCTTATTTCATCTGTTTTTATGTAAACTAATCTATAATGAATACTGCAAGGAACCTAAATCCTATTACTATCCAAGAACTACAGGTCGTTATGCGGTGTAGTTTTGATGCGATTTTGATTTTGCTCCAACATTTTCTAAAAATTCTTTTGATTCTCTTTACCTGTTGCATTCTTGAAACTCTTGTTTCAAGTTTGTTAATAGTGGTGGTCATAGTTTTTTGTCTTTTCATAACAGTGTTCCTACCAGAATAATTGCTGAAGGAGAGGGGGTCGGAAATGTTCCGAGTACTGTTAAACAATGCAGTTGTCAAAAAAATGCGTAGGAAGCTTAGCGGGTTACTCTTTCTGCTATAGTAGTATTATAAACTCTTGGAGCTTTTCTGCCTTAGTTTTATTCTTTGTTTATTTAATCAGTATTCTTTTGCTTACGTTGTATGTCATTGGCGGGTTCAAGATTTTGTGACGAAGAACGGTCCCCTTTTGGTAGAATTTTGTCTGGAGGGAGGGTATGTGGCAAGGTCCGTGAAAGGACTTTGGTTCAAGAATAAGTGTATACACATCCTGAAATTTTTGAAACGAAAGCTGTGGACGTTTTAAATGCGTCGGTGGGATGGCTGTTGTCCCGTTACCTGGTTCTGCCATTGATAGGTCAGTATAGTAAGTTTATGGTTTAGTAGAATGTAATTGACACAAACTTTTGGTTTTGTGGTTGAAGCTTTTAAATTTAATAGTTAATAATTTTTGGATTCGCTCTAAGTAAATACTATGTGTATACTTTTGTAACATTCCAAAAGTATGCTTGTTAAAATCTATTTGTTCTGGCGGTAGGAGCTAATTTGTAATTTTTTCTATGAAAAATTTGTTACGTTAATCTACGTATTGAACAGACTGGTAAACGTTGCAGTTCTATGCAAAGTTAGTCTTGTGTAAAGCTGACTGTTGTTACATAATATGTCGAGCGAGTGCTGTGTTAGCCGTCGTCCGTCATAATGTCTGGTGTTTTGTGTTTGTTTTAAGCACTGGACTGTACCATCTTGATTATCTGCTAATAAAGTAAATACGTAGTTCTTGTTTATGTGCAGCTAATTTAAGGCTGCCCACTTCTTCACGTTAAAGTCTTTAAAGTCACTAAAGATTGTAGAAGGTGAAATTGCTTTGATCTCAAAAGCTGGACCGGTTCCAAAAGAACCGGTAGAACCGGAACCCGGAACCGGAACCGGTGGCTTTTGGAACCGGACCGGTTCTAGTGTAAATTTTGGCTGTTTGAAACTACAATCAAGGTTTATTTTGTAAAAGCTTAAAATTTTACGAGGAATTTGAATTTAGCACTTGAAATTTAACCATAATTTTGGAAACTGTATTTAGACTGCAATTTTGAGGACGGCTAAGTTTTTGTTTAAATGGTAGACGATTGGATATCTATTTTATAGTATATTTTTAACCGAGTTTTTAGTCAATGTTTTAAGTTTTCTGGAAAGGTTATAATTAACGAATAACTAAGGTGTATATATTCGATGTTAGCTCTTCCTCAAGGTTGACAAAGGTTAAACATTAAGGATTTGATGATTTACGGCAACTCGTCGAGCATTACTATTGCCTCTGCATTTTTTGTGTGCTAAACTTAAACCGAAGTATACCAGCAAAGCTAGGCGTAATTAGCGGTTAAGCTGAGCAATAGTATCCCTGGACCCTGAGATACAGTTCTTGATCAATAGTAATTGGCTACATAGTTCTATCGAAAGAAAGTATGATTTTGACGGCGTATTAAAATATTTTCATATTTCATGGTCATCTTTTAGTATTTTTATGCCGATATATATATATATATATATAATATATATATATATATATATATATATATATATATATATATATATATATATATACATATACATATACATATATTATATATATATATGGAATTACGCTTTGATAGAAAATGGCGCTTTTGCTACAAAGATATGGTAGCGTCGGCTAATAATATTAAATCAAAATCGTATTAAATTAAAAGTTGTATTTACATTACATAGTTTCAAGTTTTGTCAGCTTAGTTATTCTGTTTCAAGTTTCGGTCGGTGTCCAAACAAAAATACGTTCAGCTGCCTGTTTGATAATATTACAGCCGACGCTGGAGTCGTCTGAACTGAGCACCAAAGCTCAAAATTTTTCTAATATTCAGTGTCGGCGAAAGGTTCGAGTTGTAGTTTCATTTTTCTAGCTGGTGTGGAATATACTTCCAAGATTTACGGCTCTGACACAATCCGTTATTAGCAGGTACTGCGATTATAACTAGCTCTTCTATCAGGAGTACATAATAGTCAAACCTCGTCAAACCTCTAACTTCTAGTTGTTAGGCTGTGAAAATGATCTGGAGTATCAAAGGTATTTTGCCACCTACAACTGAGTACGATCTAATAAAATTGGCATCTCCTAGCCTACTCCAGCTTTTTTACCAATTACTAGGCTCGAACAGGGGCAAACTGTGGGTAAGTTTCGAGGGTTTTGGTTTTCTAGTCAGTGTGGTAGCAAACTTTTTGTTAAGAAATAACCCGTACTTTTAGGCCTGAAAAGCTAGCTAAGCGTAGAGTTGTACCGTTAGAAGTTCAGCGGGCCCGGGCCTGCTGAGCCAACGGGGCCGGGCTTCGGGAGGGGCCGAGCCCGGCTCGGGCCCGGAGGCCCGTTTTTGGGGGGTGTCTTCATTGCCGAGAATTGCATTGCCGAGAACGCACATTGCCGAGAAAGGCATTGCCGAGAACTGCATTGCCGAGAATAGATAGTGCTTGTTACGTGTATTGCCGAGAAAGACTAAAAGCCATAGTTTGCATTGGCGAGAATGGCATTGCTGAGAATGGCATTTATGAAACCTGCTTTGCTTATGCGGCAAGTATGTCACTCTCTTATTAGGTACAAGACATGTTCAGAGCAGCTGAGAAATGTGTGCATGTTTATTAAAGCTTTAAATTGAAGCATTTTTATTTTGTGCAGAAAAGCGCCAATAAGATGGTAGCATGCACAATTAAATTAATGCCTGTTAATTTGGGGAGAATTTTTTGTTTTTTCTGCTAATGGTTTGAAGTTGGAACTCCCTTTCAATTTTCGCATTTGATCTTTTACGATAGCTCAAGAACTGCCCTGTGGAATCTCTTATTGCAAGAGATCAACAGAATTTTAGAGCATGACTTTATGGTTAACCGACTTTATGCATCGTTGGAAAGCTCGAGATGTGCTCTATTTAATGCAGTAAAGCATTTTGCTGTAGCTTGCTGCTATAAAAAGTTAAGCTTAAATGACTACCAAAAATTTCAAAAAGCAGTAACTTTGATAGTTTGTTAAGCTTAACTTTTTATAGCAGCAAGCTACAGTAAACTGCTTTACACCATTAAATAGAGAACACCTCGAGCATTCCAACGATGTAGAAATCATGCTCTAAAGTTCTGTTGATCTCTTGCAATAAGCCTTTGAAGTTGACCAACTTTTGTGGCGGGGGATAAAGTTGAAGAGATCCAACCTGGATCTCTGTGCAATTGTCAGAACACAGGAATTGCCGAAGGACGGCTTGTAGTTATTAATTTGTATTTAGCTTTCATGTTTATAGGATAACAGGATATTTGATCTGGTTTCGATCAAAAGTTTCGTGTTTGCAACCAGCAACCAGGGATTTCTAAAAAAATCGAACACGTGCCTTTCAGTGCATTTTTCCAGGAAAAAGTGTGGTTTTTAAAGGCTTTTTTCTGCTCTTTAATGTGGCCACAAATGGTGATCGTTCTAGAGAAGAAAACCAACAAAAATTTGTAAGACCGCAGCACAAACCTATGTAAATTGCTTTCAAAAACGTGGGGTAGCATGTACGAGGTAGGACTAGGAAGAAAGGAAGGAAGGTAGCGTTTCCTGCAAGTTCACTGACTGTTTCAGAAAATGCATTTATGATACAATTTAATTAAACTTTAAGATGAAAAAACACCGGATATGGTTACAAAGTCAGTGAGTTTTTCAATTTCTCAAAAATGTTGTGTTTTTAATAAGTGTATTTTTCAATAAAACGTTTGCGAAAACAACTCAAAACACTTGATACAGGCGCATTTATCTTGAACATGAAAGTCTAACGTAAAATCTTTAAAAATAGTATTTCCTTAAAAATAAATAGTCGGAAATAAAACTGCTATTAGATATAATGCGGCTGGGCTGGTGCCGACTTCTGGAAACGAGAAAAGATGTTTGCTAATTTCCAGAGATCGGCAATTCAGAGATATGGGTACATATTGACTGGCAGAGCCTTTACTTCGTGGCATAATGTCGTGCGTGGGTTCGAGTCTCACGATGATGATATTGTGATATTGTGAAATCAGGGATTTCGCAAAATCCCTGAAAATTTCAGGGAAATTGTGAAACTTAAACTGAGACTTAAAATCTTTAACTAACTTTAGTAACTGCATTGGGCTGGGAAAGAGTGGGGTTGTAGATGGCAACTTCAGTTACTGGTCAATAGATCAGACTACTAGAGTAAGCGAGCTCTACGTCTACAGGTCATGAAGGAACGCCCCGCATCCCCAGTTTACGGGTTCTGCCAGATCTCTTTCGAATGACCTTCAATCCTGAGATTAGCAATTCCTTAATTTTAATGTATTCATTAATTCTTAATTTCATTTCTAAATTAATTAATTTTTACAATTCAATTTAATGAAATTGAAATATAAAAGCTTTGAATTAAAAGTTGCATACATTTCTCAACTGCTCAGAAATTTAGAATGTATTGTAGCATTTAAAGACTGAATATACATACTTGCAGCATAGATAAAGCCGGTTTCATAAAATGCACTTTCTCGGCAATGCAATTCTCAGCAATGCCATTCTCGGCAATGCAAACTATGATTCTTAATGTTTCTCGGCAATGCAAGTAATGGGCATTGACCATTCTCGGCAATGCAATTCTCGGCAATGCCTTTCTCGGCAATGTACATTCTCGGCAATGCAATTCTCGGCAATGAATGTTACCCGTTGTTGGCTCGGTTGGCCTGGTGAAGGCCCGCATACAAACAACAGTGACAAACAATAGTTAGTGCTATTTATTATAACCAGAGCAGAGTTGGACGCGGACGCGGGTACCCGCGGGTACCCGCGGGTACCCGCGGGCGGTCGCGGTCGTGGTCAAATTTTCTTGACCGCAATGACCGCAAATTTCCATCAAATCTTCTCAATTTGGGCCAATTTGTAGCAAAAATTTTCAATTTTTCCAAAATATTTTACGTATTTGCATTGCCATAAGTGGTCCTCTGGAAGAATCATTAGGTTTATATTTATTCTTCATTTTGTTTTACTGCATTAAATGCTTTGCCTGTTGGGTGGACAAGCTGCACAAACTGTCAGTGCTTACGGTAGTCCTTAAATTTGTTCAAATTTGTTTATTTCTAATTCTGTTTAATTTGATTTTAGAAAATTTTTTAATTTTGCGGGTTCAGCGGAATTAGTCACCCTACACCTACAAACTTGAAGTCATTCGAATGCTCTTACCAATACCTGCAACTTTCTTGTTTCGAATATTCTTTGACTCCTTACGATTTCAGTGATAACGCCAAAACCTTTTTGAGTCAAAAAGGACCATTTTTCGAAAAATCAAATTCTGTCAGATTTTGACAGCTTCAAAAACACAGGTCGCTAAGTCAAGTATTGGCCACATTTGTACTCCTACAATTCATGCTATCCCAATGGAAAGCTCTATCTGGCATTTCTGCCTAACCAGTAAGCTCAGCAACAAAAATGTGAAATTTTAAAAATGGCAATTGGATTGCTTGAACACGAATTTCTCTGAACTCATGCAATTAATTAGAAAGCGGCTTTGCTTTGGACAATTGCCGCGGGCTATTTTCCAGGGGTTTGAGTTTGATCATTTGATTTGTGAAAAATAAGCGTCTAAACTAGAAAATTTTGAAGAAAATCGGAAAAAAACTTTTGTTTACCTCAAAATAATGAGCTTGTTTGTTTATTAAGCAATTTCAGAAAAAATAACCATTACAAAAATCAAATCCTTTTGTAATTTCAGTTGCGCGATCGAAAAAATAGTGAAAATACACACCTTAAGTGGACTTTTTACACGGATTTAAAGCTCACTAACTCAAACTTTTGCGGTCACACAATTAGCATGCGGGCTGCGGTCGCGGTCGCGGGCGGTCGCGGTCATGACTACTGCGGTTGCGGGGCGGTCGCGGTCAAAAAAAATGTGTCCATCTCCAACTCTGATTATAACCTAGACAACTCCTGGGAGCTTAAATTTGACTTTCTAGTGAATGTATTTTGGAAAACTTTTGAAATATGCACTACAAAAATTTGACCGGGTCTAGCCGGGCCTGCAAGGTTTGTTTCAAGGCCCGGGCACAATTCTAGCTAAGCGCGGTAAAAATGGGGTGTTTTGTCTCCGATTTTGCCGAAAAGGTAAAGGTTTTCCCTGGAGAAGTCTCCCACCCTTGAAGGGTATAGGGTGCCAGTGCTCATCCCCGGTTTCATTGCCCTTGAGCCAGGAGTGTCACATCGGATGATGACTGAAACCGTGGAGGAGGGGCCAGCTCCTCAAGGCAGATGCCCTACACAGTCTCCTGTTACCTTCCCACATTTGTGGTTCCTATTTACCCGACCAATTAAGGATTGATAGCTGGGTTTGCTGGAGCCCACGGCGAACCGATATGTGCTTAGTCCCTTGCTCAAGGGGATTTGTGAAAGCCTTGTGGCAGCGGGAATTCGAACCTCGGACTATCGGATCCAAAATCGAACGCCCTCACCACTGGGCCGTTACTGCCGAAAAGGAGCTTATTTATAGAGTTATTTAACCTGCTGAATCCGATTATGAAATCCGTTTATCGATACGACGCTTCCTTCGTTCAGTATGCGCTTGCAACTGTCTTAGAGCTTTTTGGAGCGATCGCCATCCATACTTCGAGAAATCAATCTAACATTTCTAAACATTGAAGCGAGGTTTAGTGATCTAGCTTTATGTACATCTTGGTCCACTGCGAACGCAGGGATTAACGAAATCTCGTGATTTTACACAAGTTAAGACAGATTACTTGGAGTATTAATTGGAGCAAAGTTGGGTTTATTGTGTAAACCACAGCACGTTAGACGTTAACCTCTACCCGCATAGACCTACAACATCCAATTTTTCGCACTTTGATTGTATGTATCACACAGAAATGAATACAACGGTCTAGAGACTATGTTACACGATATCAAAGCACTATATGTCAGAACTGTTTCTGGAAAATTTGGGTATCGTTCCTTGAGCATATCGATCAGGGCGAGGCGAAGTTTGTGTACGTGTCATGTCGAGCTTTGGACCGACAACACCAAATTCTGATGACTCCACCGGGCGCTACGCTGCATGGAATTCTTTCAAGTTTAAACTATTTGACACTAAACCTAATATTTTTCTGTGGCAAAACACTAGCTAGCTTTTCCAACATCGAATTTTTAGTGAAATTCGTCCCCCCTTAAGAGCATGTAGCCTTGCTTCTCTTCTAGGACTAGTTCAATAATTATTCAATAAATAACAACTATGACTATGACAGCATACCCAATTTCCGCAGTTGTCTTGCAGGTACACACACTGAAGGATAAACCATAGCAAAACTATATTAAATTTGTTGATAACTGTCTCACAGAATAGTTGTACTAGCGCAGGAGCTAGAATAAAAAGCAGCCAGCACCTACGGCGTAGTACAATTATTAGTGAACATTCTATCAATATATATACCATCGAATCCACTTCTGAAATTAAATAAATCAAATTTTAGCATGAAAACAGATTGCAGAGAAATGGGACTGAAGCCTAAAATTTATAATTTCAAGTTATTTAATTACGTCCGTCCGTAGAGATATAAACATCAACAAAATAACAACAGCACAATGTTATAAGTCTGAAGTCTAGCGATTGCAATTGTCTTAGCATCAAAAACTAGGTAAATGTGGGGACGTAATTCAAGGACGCATAAGAGAAAGAACGCACAGCGCATTCATCAGGCTTAAAGTAATATCTAACATTCTGCTTGGCTTCAGTGACTCATTTTCAGAGAAAAAATAAGTATGACGTATTTTTTGCCATCTCCTGACTAGTTTGTCTTCACGTGCCGAGAGCTTCCTACGCGCCAACTGAAAGACCAATAAAATGTTTTGTCATAGCAATGTCACATGTTTTCAAATTTTAAAAATCTTAAAATCGCGTCTTTGTCAGATAAACAACCTTTGTGTACTTTTTAACGGGTCTTCTGTCATTTCAAATTTTAAAAAATTCGCCTATCCGTCCCCCTCCGCTCAGTTGAAAATTTATTATTCACTAACTGTTTGACTCAGCCTATCTTAGTCACACAGCGATGACAAAAATTACCCGAATTAGCAGTCATAAGTGTTTTGAACAATTATTCATCCCGGTGGAGGGGGGTATAGCATCTGAGTCATGTTTTGGCCTTAAATTCTTGTTATCTAAAAAACACATTTGGGTCTTATATATTTATTTTCTGATGCGTCATTTTGTTTGAATAATCCCAGCTGCTATAAAAGCAGGTCGTCTGTCGTGTTTCTGCCAGTCAGCCTGACATCGTGTTATGTATTAAACTGAATTGCGCAAATTCCAAAAGGATTGCGTCATTCTTTCTGGTCATAACAGCTATTCTTTCGGTTTATTACAATTAGTTTGTACTGTTTACTCGGAGTTTACAAGTGTTTTGCGATTATTTCGTGATTAACACTGTAAAGAACTTAACATAGTTTTACTTTCAAGTCAGGGTAGTTTTCTACGAAGCTGTGGCGGAAAATTGGTCGTATTTTCCTTTAACTATCACATGACCTTGACTTGAAATTAAGCATCTGTCGCCGCTGTTAATGAAACCTGCAAAAATATTCTCTTAATCCAGATTCCTGAATTTCTCTTTCGATTTCAATCTATTTAGTAGTTTTCAAAGCTTTATTTGATTTTTAAATAACGAAGGTCGAGCATGAACACTTTACTTTAGTTCGTACATAGTTTTTCCTTCAACAATTTCATTTAGTTTTCTACTTTAACTATGTAATACCTTTTTTTAATGCATTCAGCAGGCCGGACGGAGTTCTTTTTGACGAGCAAGGGCAGACCGGGTTTCCACGGACCGGTGAAGGTCTCTTACAGAGACAAGCTTCAATGTGCAGATCAATACATTCCTTTTTAATAAAAATTCACCACAGGTAGTTAATGTGTGACTGATTATTAATTAATAAGATAGTAGTTAATGTGTAAATGATTGTTAATAAGCTTTGATCCGTCTTAGGTTTAGACAGCTTAATATGTACACAATCTATCCAAACACATAAACCTAAAAAAGACTTACTTTAATTGATTAATAATTTTTTAATAATAAACAATATTTAAAAATAATTAATTAATAATTTTAATTGATACATATCCATGTCGAATGTCGCATGATCCCTTATTGAAAAAATTTGTTTCAGATCAAATTATGGAATCCCGATTTGTGCTTTCAATCCGATTTTAAGCTATAACCGATTTGACAGATTTCACCAATTTCTATAGGATGACTGATTGTACTATGAGACTGAGGTGCTGCGTGATTTCATAGTATCGCAGCATCTCCTCTAGTACTACAGGCATACCTATTAATTAGTAATATTGATACTTCGATGTGTATTAATTTGAATTGAATTTAAGTCAACCGTAATCTAACCGTGAGTGACGATGGACCAGTGGACGGCAGCTCTAGAATATTTAGGTAAGATTTGTATTCAAGAATGTTTTGAACTATACATTATCTGTTTATACCAAAATTCCTGACGAGTGTGGTGAAATGTATGTCGAAGCCTAGTCGTCAAATTGGCCATTTGGTTAAATGGCCAGCAGCTCATAGCCTAGTTGTAAAATCACAGTTTACAGCTATTTAATGACTTGTATCTATCACCCTTCACTTGTATACAGTTTTTCTACTTCAGTTAAGCGTCGTGCCGCTTCTTTTGGGACAATTACTTAGGTCTACTTTTAACAGTTTTGAGTTTGGGCCTTTTGTTCTGGAGAACTGAAACTGAAAAATCCAATATTCCAATCTAGAGAATTTTGATGAAATTCGACAAAATTTGCACTTTTCTCAAATTTTCTGCATATACCCGAGATGCAAATAAGTTTGCTGCATGCAAATACCTGAAAATATAAAATGAACGGAATCATGAATTATATACTTAACTAGCAGAATTATCTCCCAAATTTAATAAAGAATGCAAAGCAAAAATCAAAGGTAAATCAGGTAAGGTAGGCATAGGATAACGTGGGGGGGAATGGGGGGGTGCAGACCCCCCCAGACCGACAAAAAACGGGTAGACCCCCTCAGCGAAAAGGAAAAAAGGGCAGACCCTCTCGTCCAGAAAGGAAAAAAGGGTAGACCCCTTAGCGATTTTTACCAAAAATAGGTAATTTATTAGTAAATTTTAGCGATTTTTTTAAAAAAATTTCGTAAAAATCGCTAAAAATTGTCATTTTTTACTAATTTTTGGTCAAAAACGTTAAAAATTCGCAATTTTTGTTAATTTTGGGGCAGACCCCCTTAAAATTTTGGAATTTTTCAGGGGTAGACCCCTCGCCGAGGTCGGGGTAGACCTCCCCAGAATCGGACCCCGTGTTAATGTATGAAGGTAGGTGAGTAATAACAAGAGTTTATGATAGGAAGAGTGGGGAAACCCAGCCCTTCCTAATAGAATAAGCTTGCGAGATGCTCGGCACATTAAGGCCAAAATCTCGGGGGGGGGGGGAGGAAGAGGCTTCTCAGCGTTACAACAATGGCAGTTTTCAAAAATGGGCATTTTTGTCAAATTAAATACTATAACTTGAGTTAGTAAAATCGCACAGCAATAATTTTTATATCATTATGTTGCGTAGAGCGAGATCTTTTTAACGATATAAAAATTATACAGTTCGGTTCAGGCAATCTCTTACAAAACCAGCAACAAAACATCCTTTCCACTAAAATTCTGGGAATTCTACCATTTCTTTAAACTGTCTTACCTTGTTGTCGGATTTATAAGAGATTGCCTGAACCGAACTGTATAAGTTTTATATCTTTAAAAGATCTCGTTCTACGCAACATAATGATATAAAAATTATTGCTGTACGATTTTCCTAGCTCAAGTTTAGTAGTTAATTTGTCAAAACACACGATTTTGAAAACTGACAGCGTTGTATTGCATGACACGCTGAGAAGCCCCCCCCCCCCCCAACCCCCCGAGATATTGGCCTTAAGGGGGTAAGGGGGGGCTACGAACGGGTTGGCACGACATCGTCGGAGAGAGCTACTTTCCCTCCCAACGTTAGCCAACATATCAAAGTAAAAAAGTTTAGGGTGAGCAGTAATATATCTCATATACACCGTTTTTGGCAGGACGCCAAAGTACTAATTTTGGTGCGAAAAATGGGATTTTTCAAAAAGGGTTTTTCAGCTCTGGTGGATTAACGGTTTGACCAATTCTTAAACTTGCAGCCATAAAGGCTAACTGTTACCAGTGCTAAATATTAAAAGTATTCCGGCTTTCGAGCGTTGCTTCCTTCTTCAGCTAACAGCTCGTTTGAAATCTGGCAAAAAAGTTGCGAGGCGATCGTGCGCCGTTTTCGATTTAATAGAATTGGCAGCCCCTAGCCTACCCCAGCTTTTTTACCAAATATTAGGCTCTAATAGGGGCAAGCTGTCTGTGAGTTTCAAGGGTTTTGGTTTTCTGATTAGTGTGCTAGCAAACTTTTTGGGGTTATTTGACCTGCTGAATCCGAATATGAAATCCTTTTTCGATACGACGCTTTCTTCATTCAGTATGCACTTACAACTGTCTTAGAGCTTTTTGGAGCGATCGGCATCCATTACTTCGAGAAATAAATCCAGCATTTCTAAACATTGGAGCGAGGTTTAGTGACCTAGCTTTCGGCACATCATGGTACACTCACTGACCTGTAATGCGCAAAGTTTCAGCCGATTCCACCACAGTACTTCGGAGTAATCGACTCACATCTTCGAAATGGAACCAAATAACAGCTACAATATCAATGTAATCTAGCACTGCGAAAGTATATAGGGATTAACGAAATCACGTCATTTTTATAAAAGTTAAGACAGATATTTGGAGTATTAATTGCAGCAAAGTTGGGTTCATTTGGTAAACCACAGCTCATTAGAAGTTAACCTCCACCCGTATAGACCTACAACACCCAATTTTTCGCACTTTGATCGTATAGCACAGAAAAGTAGGCAATGGTCTAGAGATTATTTTACATGATATCAAAGCACTATATGTCAGAACTAATTCCTGAAAATTTGGGTACTGTGCCTTGCACACAGAGATCAGGGCGAGGCGAAGTGTGTGTGCGTGTCATGTCGAGCATTGGACCGATAACACCAACTTCTGATGGCTCCACAGGACGCTGCGCTGCATGGAATTCTTTTAAACTTTAAACTATTTTACACTAAGCCTATAAGACTATTATGCGGCAAAAGATTAGCTAGCCTTTCCAACATCGAACTTTTAGTGAAATTCGTAGCCCCCCTTAATGTGCCGAGCATCTCGCAAGCTTATTCTACTAGGATTAGGAATGGCTGAGTTTCCCCTCTCTTCCTATTATAAACTCTTGGTAATAAGTAATAACGGCAAGTAATAAGTAATAAATGTGTTTTTAAATATATGTTTTCCCGAAATTTAGGTTTTTTCAAATATTTCTGTGCTTTTTAAAAAGAAGTGCGAAAACACTATAAAAACACAAAAACCAGAGCTCCAAAAGGAATAGCCGGCTTAACAAATTGATAGCTTTGATTCCGTGCTCGTTCGTAGCCCCCCCCTTACCCCCTTAAGGCCAATATCTCGGGGGGTTGGGGGGGGCTTCTCAGCGTGTCATGCAATACAACGCTGTCAGTTTTCAAAATCGTGTGTTTTGACAAATTAACTACTAAACTTGAGCTAGGAAAATCGTACAGCAATAATTTTTATATCATTATGTTGCGTAGAACGAGATCTTTTAAAGATATAAAAATTATACAGTTCGGTTCAGGCAATCTCTTATAAATCCGACAACAAGGTAAGACAGTTTGAAGAAATGGTAGAATTCCGAGAATTTTAGTGGAAAGGATGTTTTGTTGCTGGTTTTGTAAGAGATTGCCTGAACCGAACTGTATAATTTTTATATCGTTAAAAAGATCTCGCTCTACGCAGCATAATGATATAAAAATTATTGCTGTGCGATTTTACTAACTCAAGTTATAGTATTTAATTTGACAAAAATGCCCATTTTTGAAAACTGCCATTGTTGTAACGCTGAGAAGCCTCTTCCTCCCCCCCCGAGATTTTGGCCTTAATGTGCCGAGCATCTCGCAAGCTTATTCTACTAGGATTAGGAATGGCTGAGTTTCCCCTCTCTTCCTATTATAAACTCTTGGTAATAAGTAATAACGGCAAGTAATAAGTAATAAATGTGTTTTTAAATATATGTTTTCCCGAAATTTAGGTTTTTTCAAATATTTCTGTGCTTTTTAAAAAGAAGTGCGAAAACACTATAAAAACACAAAAACCAGAGCTCCAAAAGGAATAGCCGGCTTAACAAATTGATAGCTTTGATTCCGTGCTAAAAACTGAAAATAAAGAGAAACGGAAAAATTCATTAGTTTGGATTTTTCAGTTTCATTTCTCCAAAACAAAAGGCCCAAACTCAACACAGTTAAAAATATACTTAGGTGATTGTCCCAAAAGAAGCGGCACGACGCTTCAATTTTAAGAATAAGCTTTTATTTTTCAAAGTTTCCCATACGTTACATACTTGCTAAAAACTGAAAATAAAGCGAAGCTATCTGTATTCGAGTATAATATTACAAGTTTACAAATAAGTGAAGTAGAAAAACTGTATATAAGTGAAGAATGATAGTCATTAAATAGCCATAAACTGTCATTTACGACTAGACTATGAGCTGCTGGGCGCTGGCCATTTAACTAAAAGGCTAAAACGTTCTGGCCGTTTTACTAAATGGCTAAAATATAGCGAGTCTTTTGGCCAAGTAGTCAGACACGCTGCCTTTTACAACTGCGCTATCCATTTGACTACCTAAATGACTAAAACGTTCAGTCATTTAACTAAATGGCCAATTTGACTACTAGGCTCGGCATATACAACGAAATCTGTCATATAGTTGCGAGCACTGGCTGCACTGTTGTTTCATTCAATGAAACTAAGAGTGTGCTATTGCAAAAACTATGCCCTGCTCGCTAACGGCTGACTGCCCCCCCCGCAAATTATACCTATCGCTCGCTGTTTGTGATCTAAAGCTCGAAGCAGGCACAAAATTCGCTAACCCACTGCTTGTGGTTTCGAGCTTCAGCCCTTCAGCACACAAACATAGAACGAGTGATCGTACCCCGTTTCAACCAGATACTGATTTGCTGGAGGGTCACTAGAATCTAATATTCGTGAGGGGTCAGCCGTTAGCGAACATAGCATATGTAGTTTTTGCTCTGATAACAGTGTTCCTAGTTGTACACTCTTATATTATGTACTCTTGATGAAACTAAAATACACGCCTTAAAACATCGTTGGCTGTAATTTAGCCTTTGGCCGACTCTGCCCAACTAAGAATTCACTTGTTTCAATGCGCTACCGGTTTCGATGATGCGTTAATGTGAATTAATGTGAATGCGATTAACAGCCTAATGCACCAACTTCGAGATTAGCTCAAGCTTAAGCTGGAGTTAATCTCGAACTCAAGATTGGGTAAGCTTGAGCTTTATCTCTAACTTCAACCTCGAGGTTATCTCTTGCACCAACTTATTTCTGATAAAGATTAGTCAAGCTGGGGCTAAGCCTTAATTTGTGGATTATCCAATACAATGTTTTTTAGAGACACGTGCTAAGCGAAAGGGGCCAATCAACTATTACATTTCATCACGTTACATTTCATTTCATCACCATTTCAACCATTCTACTTTACATATTACAATTGCAGTAAATTATCTTTGGTACTAGCTTGACAAGGACGACTATGATATGGATAGCTTCCAAATGTTCCGACGGTGAATACTACCGCCTACGGTACAATTTTAAGAGCACGACGGCAGTGTTTAGAATTAAACTTGGGCATTTTTGTTAGAAAATTCGCATTATATACGTTACAATGCAATTATTTTGCTATAAAACTGGTAGGAAATACAGTCAATCCTACTCTTGACCGGGATTGAAAATTAGGCGCTCGAGGTTGATATATCTCAACTTTTGTTGGTTCAAGGCTCTTCCAGATAACCTCAAGCTAATCTCGAGCTAAGCACAAGGTAATCTCAATCTCGATCTTATATTGGTTGGTGCAAACCGGTGTAAATGAATTTAAGATAATTTTAATAATAATAATTGGATAAACTAGTACAGCGGCGTAATCTGATTGGTTCAGTCAGAGAAGTTCCGCCTCTAGCTCCTGCTAACCATTTGCTAACCATATGGTTCACTAACCATTTGCTAACCACATTTGGTGCAAGAAAGTTACTACTAACCATATGGTTATGGCTAGCAAATGGTTAGTTAACCATTTGGTTAGCAAATAACCATATGGTTAGCAAATGGTTAACCACATTTGGTGTAAACGGCCGAAGTCGCACTGAACGACCAGGTCCAGCACTACGTGAGATCCACTTCCAGCACGACTCTGATAATCTATACACTCTCTTGACCAAAACCCATCGAATTTAATAAAAGAATAATTACACAATTCATTTTGCTGTATACAATAGACCGAAAAATAAATAAAAGATTGCAGATTGCACACAGCAGAGAGCAAAGCCCGACCAAACTAAGTACCTACAGCTACAATATAAAGATTTTGGTCACTTTTTGTGTAATAACCTTTCAACCAAACCTCTAGCTATGTAATATATTCTTAGAATCGTCCGGAATAGCCATAAAGACCAAAAATTCCTGGCTTTGTTAAAGTAAAATCTAAAATATATTCTCAATCTTCCGTTAAAAGCTTTGCGCAATCAAAATTTTCGAAACTCAATAGAGCTGGGCTCGCTACATATATATTATATTGTTCACAAAGCAGCTATTGTATGAAACTGTTCCCAATTTCCGGAAATCGGTATCTTCGATTTCTAAATTTTGAAACTTTTCTCAGTGCCCAAAAACAAATTGAAAGGTCTTTTGAATAAACTGATCAAATTTTGCAGCAGAAAGAACTGTTGAAAAAAACTAACTCAATTCTCAGAATTCCCAAAAATAGAATTTTTTCTAAAAATTTTCTCCAATTCCGCACGTGTCTCATTCGATAGCTCTCTGATGAGCTGAACAATTCGCACACTGGGTGGAACCAACTGAAAGTGCATGAACCTGAAAATTACGAAAACCGATTTACACTTTGCAGTCTAGAAAGCTTGTCGTGAATTTTAGTAATTGAGCGCATTTCAGTGGGAAAGTTCTACAAATACTATTTGCTCGTTAGTTCTGTAATATAATTTGCTCGACTCGCCAAAGATTTTTAAACGAAGCAAAGTGAATACTGATTAAAAATTTAAAATCGTGAACTTTGAATTTGTATCTACTTTGATGCAGTTTTAGGTTAAACCCCAAGAGAAAAATATCACGTCCACTAGTACACTGGCGGATCCAGAATTTGGTGACGGGGGGCCGAGCCCCCAGAAGTTGAAAAAATTTGTTTTTGCAATAAAATCGGTCTTCGGATCTTTAAATCTTTTAATTTTGAAAAACTGAGAAAATTTTTTAAAATACAACACATTTTTAGTCAAAAAATAGTATTTTTCCGAACATTCGGACGCATTTCAAGTTTTTTCTTCATAAATGCCATAAATATGCAGTTTAAAAATAGAAAATTCTCGTCGAAGGCGCGAAATTTTTTGGTTATTTACCTTGTCTCCTGTTTTTCTCCTTAATTTTTCCTACTTAAGAATCGGGACCGGGTGGGGCGCGACCGCCTCCCCCCCTGGATCCGCCCCTGCAATAGCACAAATATGTACTTATTAATATGTAATTATTATCATTTGTCTGGTCGGCCAAATTATTTTAAAATAAAAAGTCAGCTAAAATCCATCATAAGTAATTCTTCGACTATAAATTGTATGGACATGTCACCCGTCTTGTACGGACAGCAACATTTTGTGTGTATTTAATGAAAATTAAACAGTTTAAAAAAATTTTGACATTTAAAATGTTTAGAGTGCAATCGCTCCAGGACCATTTTCGAAATTTGTTGATTCGGTTGATTGTTAAAATAGACGCATTTGGATTTTAATCCAAAGGCTATTATGTCATAAATGCAGATTTTGTGCATGCATCATTTCAAAACTCGCTGATAATTAGTGTTAAGTTAATTTTCAGCAAAGCAAAATGCTAAATTTAGCATCGATTTACCGTTTTCCCGTGTTAATTTCTAAGAAGTTTTCGACCAGCAGCAATAAGAAAATTTTAACAAGAGAAACTCTAACTATTATTTTGCAGTAAGAACACAAAAAGACAAACAGTTACATAGTATTTACGCCAATTAGGCAACTATTACGAAAGACAAATTCATTAACTCCAAACTACCCCGGGGTTTGCTGGAAAATGTTTGGATTCAAAAAATCCTATTATTTTTGGCCTTGCTGAATATTGATAATACAAACTTTTGAATTGTCAACACTGTATATACATTTTCTCTTTAACTTGCAAGTAAACAATCTTGTTTCAAAACTTCCTGGATCGCTAAACAAATTGAAAATAATTTGTTGCACTGGCAGCAGTATGAACTGAAGCTTCGGGCAAACCGAATGATTACAATAAACTTAAGGACAATCAAAAACAGGAAATGCCAACAAGTAGTAGAAGAACTACAACGAAGCAGTGTAACCAATTAATCTTTTACAGATTAATCCTAAGCAGTATAATACATTAAGAATTCAAAAAAGTAAAAATAAAACTAAAATAAAAGTACGTAATCAAGGGAGCGGACCAATCGAAAACGTAAGGCAAGACTAAAAGCCGACTCGACATGTGCAATCAACCGTACACAGAAACTAATAACAGTGTGGACAAGTCTGTAACTGTTTTAGTTAGCCACCAGGGGAACTAATTTGTAAGATTACAGTTCACACCCAAAACTGTATTCCCAGCACACAATTGTAATTTGCAGTTTGAAATTAGCGAGCCGATATGATACAACATTTCGTTCTTCAACACAAGCAAAAGTTGGTTTTCCTGATTTTCTTGATTTTCAAAGGCTGCTAGCAGCTTGCTAAGAGTCCAAGGAGGCATAGTTTGAACATTTGGGAGGGGGTCAAAAATGCCAAAATTTGCAGAATGTCATAAAATGCAAGATTGAGCACGAAGTTTGTATAGTAGGATGGATCCTGTTAATTCGCATGCAAAATTTCAGATGCCAAATCGCCTAATGGAGGGAGGTGTTTCCGACGTCTAATACAGCGAGTGAACGAATACAATCGTGTGGGCGCTAACTTCAGAAGGTCAACTCGGTTGTTATGTTCCATGTCATGTCCCTCTATCATAAGCTAGAAAGTGTGACATCACACTCTTAGTTATATGTAATCTAGTCGTGTTAGAACAAAGAAACAACAGCACCAATCAACAGTTTAAAACTTAAGAATAAAGCAATGTTGTATACGTATATTTTAACTACCTAGATTGTATTCAATTCAAGTATATAAATTTTTCGTTAAAATTTCTAAATTACTCACTTTGCACTGAAAAACTCGCGGGCTTTCAAGATGTAGAGTATAAGTATTCATAGTAGAAGTAGTAACAATTAAAATACAGTACATCATTAAAACAGAAAACAAGAACAGAATGTTTGCTTGCATATAGCTCAAAACAACAATGATTTTGTCATTTATACACTAGAAAATAAAATTTATTCAAATTCTAAACATGAACCGCAAAACCTCTTGAGCAAAACTGCTTTTATATAAAAACTAAAAACCCAACATTCCAATTTAAACAACGTAAAAATAAAAAATTATGGCCTACACTGACAGTATAAATACAAAGAAATATCACAGCTCGACAAAAGCACATCGAACATATAGAAATGAAGGGTCATAAAAATAGGAAAGGAGAAGAAAAACATACTTATTTCAGAAAAAAGAAAACCATTTAAAATAAAGAATTTATCTGGAATTAAGCTCATGCTACAGTTTTTCAACATCTTTAAAGCTAGGGTCCCCTCCCCCGGTCAGTTAAATAAAGCCAGCAACTAGCTAAGCATGTCTCAGCTTATGGTGAACTGAACCATTCCTGGTAAAAAGTGTTGTTTCTTCGTCGGAATCAAGCTGCTCCTCATCATCATCAGAGTGACCAGAAGAAAGCAAACCGCGCGCGGATGACAATTCTTGGCTGTATTTTAATTTGCCTGAAAATATGTGTGTTATCCTTAATAAACTGAGTAGAATTCCAAAATCCGTTGTCGTTCAATCGCGTAATCGAAATATTTAATTTAACATACCAAATATGACGTTATATCTGTTTAATTTAGAGAAATTTTTCCTTAGCATCCCAAAGGCCCATCCCATGTTCAAGTGGAAATTAATTCCAGCTACAGTGACATAACATCTTCAAGACGTTCCTAACTCACTTTCGTTCGATTAAACACTACCATACTACTCATCATCAGAGTGGGGCAAATGGTTAAATTTTACCGACTACTCCTACGCCTGAAATTAGTGTAGCCAAATTACCACTGTCGACATATGACTATGCAAGCGCTTTGTGCATATTGCAACGTCCTGACAAAGCATCATTAGAAATTAGAGGGTTTTAACGAACAGCAGCCTGTTTGGGTGACGGAGGCAGCCTAGCAGCAATCTGACGGCTTCAAGCAATCACCAAGACGCGCCTTCACCCTCCCAACTGCTCTCTTCCTTTTTCACTGCTTTCAAGTCTTACCCTTTCGATGTCTTCTGCCATGGTGGGCACCGCCACCAGAAAGTAATTTCTGCCTGCGGTACTGACGTATAGTTGTTCCACCAAGACGAGTACAATGACAGTGCCTAAAATAGAAACAAAATGTAAAGTGAACACAGGTACCCACACTTCTGCATGATACCCGGTTACCTTCACAAGAATCATCTTACAATGGTTTGTAGGAGTTGGAAAATAACCTCTGAACACTGGTAAGAAACCCTTATCTCCCTAAAGGGGCGGTCGCCAATTTTCGACCATCTCCGATTTTTCTCATTTTCTCATATTTTGTACTCCCCGTGGGTCCGCAAAACAACACAGTTGCGTTTGTTGCAAAATTATCCCTATCATTTACAATAGTCCTCCAAATGGACCCCAGCATATTGTGTTAAACATAGGGAAACGAAAAAGTTAGGAAAATTTGGCGGTGACCAAAAGTTCGAGCGGTGTGCAAAAGCAAATGAGCTATAACTTGGCGAACTGCTAATTTGGACTAGTTAGCGTGTTAATATCTATATGAGGTGTTTTAGAAATAACTACGCGATTTTCTAAAAATTTTCAAATTTGGATGAAGTCGGTTTTTGCACAATTCTGACTTGCAAAAATGTCACCGATGAAATGTTTCGTCATGTCCTGAACTAACCATTCACTGCTCAAATTTCGCGTATAACACAGTAGACAAACAGAGGTTCAATTTGCATACGCACAATCCATGCTGCTACTTGGGAGTTGATCTCACTTTTGCTTCAAATTACGCCATTTTCTCAAATTTTTGAACATAACGGTCCGTAAGTCGGGTGAAAGCAGAGATATTCCAACCAAATTTGGTGTGCCAATTGGCACATATGAAAGGAAGATGACGTGTGCTAGCTAAGTGTCACTGCAATTGCTTTGGTGGGTGGTATAATGACAAAAGTTGTTAGCCTATCCAAGGGCTTTAATTTGATACTAAACTTGACCACTTTTGAAGACTTTCATTTTGACCCCACCGGACCCAGTGGCGGTGGGGCACCCACCCACAGGGCGATGGGGCGACTTTTTGTGGGTGGTATGATGACAAAAGTTGATCGCCTCGCCAAGGGCTTTCATTTGATACCACCAAGAGTGCATAATTGCACTATATATAAGAAGAAGAGTAAGCCACTAGAGGGCTCCTCTTCTTGGCATTGCGTAACGGTGCTCCGACCACAATACGCGAATGTTCCCCCGTTTGGTGGGGGGGTAGCTCTATTCGACAAAGCATACCCCCCTCCGTTTGATGGGGAGGGGGGTAGCTGAAAAGAGGTCCCCGTTTGGTGGGGGGGGGTAGCCAACAGCCAATCAGATTGCAGAGACCCCCTCCCCGTTTGGTGGGGGGGGTAGAGCAGAGGATTACGGTAGTTTTTGTTCTATTTGAAAAAGGGTCCCCGTTTGGTGGGGGGTATGCAAAAGGGGCCCCCGTTTGGTGGGGGGGTATGCAAAAGAGGTCCCCGTTTGGTGGGGGGTAGGCAAAAGGGGTCCCCGTTTGGGGGGGGGGTCGCCCACAGCCCATCAGATTCAGCCAATTTCACCCTGACTTGGCGACCCCCCCCCAAACGGGGACCCCCTTCAGCCTCAAACGGGGACCCCTTTTGCATACCCCCCCCCACCAAACGGGGACCTCTTTTGCATACCCCCCCCCCCCACCAAACGGGGAGGGGGTATGCTTGTCGACCCCCCCAAACGGGGGAACATTCGCGTATTGTGGTCGGAGCACCGTTACGCAATGCCAAGAAGAGGAGCCCTCTAGTGACTTACTCTTCTTCTAATATATAGTGCAATTATGCACTCTTGATACCACGCTTGACCACTTTTGAAGACTTTCATTATTGACCCAGGCAACAGGAACCAGGCCAACACGGTCTCCAGGGGCCGCGCAGACACCTTTACACCCATACTATGTATGGGCGCTATCAAGCCCCTACATAATTATAACGTTATTGCTTGCGATCATCATAAAGAATATCAGTTTTCCAATACCAACACCTCCCACACTAGCTCACCTTGATGATAGGAATGAAAGAAAGCTCCAGACTAGAACAGCAGCCAAAATAGCCAACCCGGTTGATATGAGGACAAAGTATAGCACACTCCAATCTAAAATAAGTACATAATCATGAGCATTATCCTGGGGTTTTTCTAGGCGAAGATAAATGGGGGATAAAATGGACTAAAAATGCTAAAAATACAGTATAAATAGCCTGTTTTCCACAGATACGGATATGATTAAGCTTAAAAGTGCTCAAAAATTAAGTTTTAACACCAAAATAGACCATTTTAGACCAAAAATTCCCGGCGATGCCTAAAGCAAGAGCCTGGATTTCCTTCTGCATTCTATCAGCGATACCAGGGAACATGCGATACCCGGCAATTTCTAGGCACCTTAGGGTGACAGGGGAAGGGGGAAGCCCAAAACCTGGGGAGGGGAACGAGTGAGGAGGAGGGGTCGAGCTCGACGGGAGGAGCCCAACAAGGGCCCCCCAATAACAAAACCGCAGTAGTAACACAGACATGGAAAGAATAAAATATATGATTATGAATGTTGGAAAAGTAAGAAAACACTTTATAGAGGGAAAAATGCAAAACCAAGACAGCTGGCATGGATCAGAGTGTGACAGCTGGCAGGCTCTCTGTTATCAGGCACAAGCTCTGAGCGCTAACAACTGTTATTGTATGCAAACAAAATATGCTCACTTCAAAGAAATTCTGAAAGTTGTCACACTCTTATATTTTGTACTCTTGGTGAGAATTTTGTGCAGCGGCGTGCGGAAAGAAAATCTGTGGAGGGGAGTTTTGACAATTTCGGGGGAAATTTCCACATGCCTACGGCCAGAGTTCATGATGAGCCAGCTTTCTAAATCCAAACAACTTCAAATAGCATTACAGCTTTGTAGAAAAGATCGCTCTGGAACCTACCACAATTGCTGTGATGTCCAAAGATATAGGCAGAAAATATGTTGGCCATCCAAAAGCCATCACAAGTACATTTTTTTGTGAAATCATCACATGAGCCATGAGCCGAGCACGGATTCTGACATACTGAAATGGGCTAGCCATCAAAAACAAACAATCAAGAAGCCAAAGCGTACATAATAGACCAGCACTGCTGTGCGTAATAAGGACAGCAATTTGATATTAAAAATTCACAAGGGTTCGGGACAAAATTTTTCACCCAACTTCTCAAATAAAATCTTCAGATACACACCCACAAAGAAACCCACATACAACTCCAATAAGCACACGATTAGTGCTTGGAAGGTGGAATCACTACCTCATCCCAACTCCCACAAGCTGTGGTAATTTACAAAATGCAAGGAACCTTATCCCCGGACCGGGAAGCAGGATTGGCCAGAGCAGATCGGGTACTCCTCGGTCAGCTCAGGTCTGACAAATCCTGGTTCCTAACTCTATTGGCACTCTATTGAACCCGACAACTACCCAAACCCACTATGCCAGTCAGCTCTGGAGAGGAAGAGTAGGTTGAGCATTTGATTGTCAGGTACCCCAAATTTGCCCATGAACGAATGTTAGAACTGGCAACGTCACTGGATCTCTCCTGCCTCAGGGGAAAACCCTGGGCGGTTCTTCGCTTCCTTAGTGGCAGCGAGCTTCTAGCCCGCCGTGTAGAGGATTTGCCTCATCGACCACCTACGACGACGACGACGAAGGTAGAATCAGATCACACTAGCAAGCGCTCGTTCAACCCGATATATATAAGTGTTTTATAGTTTTTGGACAAAATATAGGAAAAAACCCATATAACCAATATATGATTATACCCACCAGGGACAGGATCCACTTGACGAAGGGTCGTCTGAGTACCCAATGTATGATTATAGTGGAGAGACGCCCCCTTCAGATCTTCTAATCTAACAAATATAGAAGACTACAAACATACGCTTGGTATCAATTTTAATAAGTGAAAATTCCAAAGTCGAGTCTAGTGTTGATGTAATGGCACGGAAAGATTGCACCACCATCAGACCAGGAAGAACAATGCGACTACCGACTGAAGATGATAATGCGTTGCCAGGGTCCACACGGTCGGCTAATATGCCATCTGCATACAGCGTCAGATAAACTCTAAACATAAAAAACAGTATAACTATACATTAAACACAGGGTCCAATTCTGGGGGGGTCTACCCCTGAAAAATTGCAAATTTTAAGGGGGCCTGCGGCCTGTCCCGAAATTAGCAAAGATTGCGAATTTTTAATGTTTTTGACAAAAAATTAGTAAAAAATGACAATTCTTAGCGATTTTTCAGAAAATATTTGAAAAAATTGCTAAATTTGGTAAAAATTACCAATTTTTGGTAAAAATCGCTGAGGGGTCTACTTTTCTTCTTTCTGGACGAGAGGGTCTGCCCTTGTTTCCTTGTCGCTGAGGGAATCTACCGTTCTTTGTCCGTCTGGGCAGGGGGTTGGGGGTCTGCTCTGCACACCCCCCCAAGTCCCCCTCACGTTGTCCTATGAGTAAGGTTTTAATTCCCACAGCAACAAGGCCTTCGCTGATCCCCTTAAGCAACGGACTAAACACATATCGGTTTAATGTGAGCTCCAGTCAACTCAGCTATCCATTCGTAGCTAAATTGTCGGCTAACAGGTACGATTTGATATGAGAAGGTAACAGAAGACGGGTGCGTAAGGAATCAGCTGGTCCCTCTTTCACGGTTGTAGTCATCATTCGAGGTGAAACCCTGCCTCATGGGCTGTGTTATCGGCACCCCATAAGGCAAGCGCACTGGAACCTTAGACCTGCTGACAAGGGTAGGAAAATTCTACAGAAGTTACCTTTACCTTTTGCCAGCTGCCTACATTAAAGAAACAAAGAAATTCTTTATGTAACAACAACAAACTCTATAATTTTTGGGTTTACATCAAATTAACTACAAAAGTAGACGGCGAAACAATACTGAATTTTGGCAAAACCACCAGTACAAATACATAAGAGTATGACAAGCGTCATACGCTATGTATTATAGGCCTGCTACATCCTCTGCACGCTATCGGCTGACCCCCCCATAAGTCAGCCCCCCCCTCACCCCGCCCCTATACAGTGCACGCCAAAATTGCATTTGGATTACACGTTTTGCTTACATAAGGCAAGTTTAACACACAGATTTGTAATGACAATGTCACTGAAATCAAATCACGTTTGTTAGTGAAATGGCAATTTATTTTGGCGCGTACTGTACATGCACGGGATCCAAACGGGGAATCGAGCTCCGTGCTTGTATATTTTGTACACAGATGTGTAAATCATAAGCTTGTACCCCATACATAAATTGGGCCCCCGTCAAGCTTAACTCGTGAGTATGCTAGCATAGACCCCGATCCCCCGTTTGGACCTCGTACATGCATAGGGGCGGGGTCAAGGGGAGGGGGTCAGCCGACAGCGTGCAGAGGATGTAGCAGGCCTATAATACATAGCGTATGACGCTTGACTATGTATTATATTATACTCTTGGCGAAACTAAGTTGATAAGGATAAACAAAACTAACTTTCCATTTTGCGGCAATTGTTGAACATTGATAACATGACATTCAACGTTTGAATATTCGGGCAGAGAAGAAGAAAGCAGAGCTCCAAACTGACTCTTAAATTTCAACTACAAAAACAAACAATCGACAATAAACAGGAAAATGTAATGAACAAACAATCGACAATAAACAGGAAAATGTAATGAACTAATCTAATTAGTCTGAATAACATACAGGCAAATCCAGTTTTCACGAATGGATAATTGAAAAGAAAAGTCTTTTTGATGTCTGGGAGACAATTGGAAAGAGAGGTCGGAAGTCGGAATAATCGAAATCTGGAACGCTGTGAAGTAAGGACATGGTGTCAATTAATCAGGTGCCAAACAATAATCGCTTACTGAAGTTTTGAAAGTACGAAGTCGAGAAGGGGGGGTTACGTTGAAGTCATTTTAACCGATTTTGTTACTCTTTAAAATATTCCACTTTTAAAGTGGAATATTTTAAAAACTATCACTTCAATTCTAAAACTTACGCATGTTTATAAAACTTCTCCTTTTCAAAAATAATGTTTATGAAGCTTCTCTTTTTCAAAGATAAAATAAACCTTGGATTCCACAAATTTTGAAAATTTCACCTACCAACTCATTGATACTTTTGGAAACCCGCCAAAAAATAGAGGAGGGCGCCGACATTTCTATGTAGGAGGATCTTTTATAAAAAAATTTATAAAGTTTTTCTGACAAGAAAAACAAAAATTTAACCCTAAATACACAATTAAAATACTATTTTCCGATTACTTTTCTGAGATTTTTTTCTTACTGGGCAGCAAAAAAAGGGACGAAGGAATACACACTAAGAAGCCCCGTGGTTTTTACCATAGTGTTTCGAGGACATAGCACGTTATAGGCTTAATACATTAGGAAGCGTTCTCTGAGTTACACTGGTTTGCACCAAATGTGATTACCAAATGATTAGCGAATTTCGTGCTACGCAATTGCTTAGCAAGTGCTTAATCCCAAACTCCTTTGCACCAAATCTGATTAAGTTAACCAACTGCTAAGCAGATGCTAGTCAAGTGCTCAAGAAGTAAATATTTAATCCTATTCTGGAGGAGGATTTAACTGCTAAATTCCTGCTAATTTTTCGAAATTATTACTATCTCCAGTCAAACCTATTGGCGAAAACGTTTTCTAGATACCTAGAAATTTCTCATGTTGCTGCTAATAGCAGGAGACCAAATTAAAAAGTTCGCCAATTTTCAAAGTTTAACGAGATGAAAGCATTTTAAGATTCTTAGACATTTGGAAATATTCGACAGGTTTAGTTTCATATACTACAGCTAACGCAAATACTACATAATATACTACAGCTAACAGTACTCGTTTCAGATAGAGGCATGTATAATTCAACCGATATAATTCATAAATTGACTTCTTGCTTCAAATTTAAAGACTACTGATGTATTTCCTGAGAGAAAGTTAAGCAAGTGATTAGCAGATGCGACAGTTCTTACAATCACATGATAATGGCATAAAATTCCAGTAGCTGATTGGTTCAAATACAAAAATCCAGCATTTTCATTGACCATTTCTTTGGCTAAACAACTGCTAAACGGATGATCTGTTAATCAATTGCTAATCAGTTGTGGTGCAAAGGAATTGTTGCTAAGCAAATGCTCAAGATTAGCACTTGTTTAGCTGATCATTTGGTCTTTGGTTTACCAAATGCTTAGCAAATAGTTAATCACATTTGGTGCAAACGGCCGTTAGTCTTCCTATTACAAACTCTTGCAAATGCTATTAGCTCCAAGTTTTAAAATTAAAAAGCTTATTCTATAAATGTTCGTAGATTCATAAAAAATTCAAATTAGCAATACCCAAGCAGCACTGCTGCCTATAAAAATACTAATTACTTGTTTACATTCGCTATGCAACTTACAAGTCTGCTCTGAGTAAAGCTTTGAAATGGAATGTTCAAATAGACTTCAACAGTATCATTGGCTAGTGTTCCTGAAACAGCTATGCAATTAAAAAAGTAAGAAAAATGCAGACCCAGTAAAGCTCTACATAGATTTTCAAAACGGGAGAGGATATTCTAGCGGGAAAATTTAAGTTTGAATGGGAAAATTCAAGGATGAGGCGGATGCGGGCAAAGACAATGACAAAGACAAGACATGAATTGACAATGTTGTAATCTGTATTGTTTTCATATTACGTCCAATCATTTTCAGTTGTCTTATAATTTTAAAGTTTTCTACTTCATTTATTTTTAATGATTTTTATAGATAAATAATACATCGTCATGACAAAATGAAAAGTTCACGCCCGACAGAACTATTCGACTCGAATAAGAGCAAATCTACGTGAGACTGTAGGGAAAGCCATACATCTGGACGGTTCATCGCTTTCTCAGTGGCAGCGGGCTTTTGACCCGACGTGTATAGGTTTTGCTTGATCGACCACCTAAGACGACGACGACGACGACGAAGTCTACATATCACACGCAGCCTTCTCTGCCTATCATCGAAATGCGAAACCGACCACATGCTTACTCTTGAACCAAAAATTGCATAAACAAATTACACACTTACGTACAATAACACATACCCGAAGTAATATGGAGAGGTACAGTTTTCGAATCATGCAATAATTCGCTGTCCCAAACAGTCAAATTGAAAAAATAGGTACCCGGATACAAATCAGACAGCAGTAGGACCGGCTCGCTATTGGACTGACCAAGAATTTTCTAAAATACAGAAGTAAATGTGTAAAGAAACGACTCAGACAAATCGAATTAATAAGAAAACATAGGCGTCCCAAATGCTAAAAATCGCATTGTAGCACGGAATACGTTGCAAAGAAATTTTACCAGACATGCAACAGTCCTTAAGGCGCTGGTTCGGGTATTTGCCACAAACTTTGAAAGACTGTAACTTACTCAATTGTTGGAGTCCAACTAAAATTTTTTATATCATTTTAAAGCTTAGAGTGTGCTTGTTACAACTAGGTAGAGTATAGCTGCCTCATTTCACCTGTTCGACTTAAACATGCGGAAACAAGAAAACAATTTTTGAACATGGATTTCTAGAAGTGTGCAAAAGTTAAAGAAAAGCGCCAGTTCAGGCTTCAAAAGAGACTTCTTCCCGAGGGCTATATTTCTGAATTGCTTAATAATCAAGTAAGCTCATCGTATTGAGAAAAGTGTGATTTTTTCGAATTTTCGTCAAAATTTTCAAGTTTGGACGCTTATTTCTCTCAAACAGAAATACAAAAGACGAAAACACGGAAAACCCGGAAACAGACCCGGCAATTGCTCCAAAAATGCGCACGCAAAGCCGCTATCAAATTTCTTGCATGAGTTTAGAAATTCCGTGTCCACCCACAATGTGGTTGCTATTTTCAAAATTTTACATTTTCGATGCTGTAGGCAGAGGTGACGCAGGAGCTCTCCTCTGGGCGTAACATGTCATTTAGGACTACAAATATGGACAATACTTGACCTACGGACCAGTGCTGTTGAAACCGTTGAGATCTTGCAATATTTGATTTTACGAAAAATGGTCGTTTTTGGACCTCGAAAATCAATTTTCGCTGTTATCTCTTAAACCGGTGGAGTCGAAGAATACTCTCAAGAGCAAAGTTGTAGGTCTTTGTGAAAATATTAGAATGAATACAAGTTTATCTGAGTAGGGTGGCCGCGGTACAAGTTCTGGCCAAATTAAAGCTGATTTTTTCAAAACTCAAATTTTCAAGCCGCGACATTCTAATACGTTTTCTAGGTTAAGGGGGGAGGCTACTAAAGGTCACCAACTACCACATAATTAATTAAAAATTTCTACAGACTGCTAGGCCCAAGCTTTAAAGCTGCCATTTGCCAATATGATTTGGCACATATGCCCCTACCTGCAGAAAAATACCAGAAGTCTGTATCTTATCTGCATCTAAGGGAATTACTCTTCAAATTCGAAGTTTCGGCAAAAATTTAAAATTTTTGGCAAACGAAAGGAAAATAAATTTTGTTACTGGTGCGAGCTATAAGGCTGCAATTTGGCATAAAGAGAGGCCCTATAGGAGTACTCATTTGTGCCAAATGGCAAGAAATTCTGCCGCGTGAAAAAATTTTTGTCAACTTTAATCTTAAAAAATGCCAACAACGCTTTTTTTGGGCAATGGTATACCCCAGAAATTGAAAAATCAAATCTTTTGGATTTGAATATATGTTTAAAACAGCAATATCGTCGTTGAAATTCATTCAAATTTGCTACAATTACATCATTGAAGGGGTTACTAAAATCGACTTGCCCCGACTTTATCAGATTGGCCTACTTTTTGTCGAAGACATAGAGCATGGCTGTGGTCAAAAAATATCGGGTACTGACATCTTAGCTGCCTTCCAGCCATGTGTAGCCGTCGCGCTTATGTGCCCGACCCCCCTTTTTCACAACTACCAAGATAATTAATTAAAAATTTCTACTGACTGCTAGGCCCAAACAAATTTTTGCCGAAACATCGACTTTGAAGAGTAAATCCCTTAGATGCAGATAAGATACAGACGTCTGGTATTTTTCTGCAGGTAGGGGCATATGTTGCAAATCATATTGGCAAATGGCAGCTTTAAAGCTTGGGCCTAGCAGTCTATTGTTGTTGACATATTTGGTCAGAAGTTCCGATCTTACGGTCGGTGGTTGGAACCCCTGAAGCCACAAAGCTATCTCGACTCTAGTCAACCCAGCTATCCATCCATAACTGGTCGGTAAATGGGTACCACTACGGTGGGAAGGTAACGGGAGTTTCCACGGATCCAGTCATTTGAGGTGACACTTCTGGCTCTACGGCTCAGAATCCCGGGATGAGCACCGGCACCCCATGTCCTGTGGCAAACCTTAAATTTTTCACCTTTTACCTCTTTTAAAGCCCAAAAATACAGGAATCCGAACCTGCACCTTTAGAGGGGCTAATAAAGGTTTGTCCAGACTTTGTCAGATTGGCCTACTTTTTGGCGAAGATATAGAGCAGCATGGGTGTGGTCAAAAATATCGGGTACTGAAATCTTAGCTGCCTTCCAGTCATTTCTTTCAGAACTTTTTCAGAACTACCAACAAAATTAATTAAAAATCTCTGTTGGCTGTAAGACCCTAGCTTTAATGTTGCCATTTGCCAATGTGATTTGGCACACGTGCCCCTAACTGTAGAAAAATACCAGACGTCTGTATCTTATCTGCATCTAACTCTTCAAAGTTGAAGTTTCGGCAAGAATTTAAAATTTTTTGGCTAACGAAAGGAAAATTTTATTACTGGTGCGAGCTATAATTCGAAAAACAAACAAAATATTTAAAATATATGTATAAGACTGTAATCTGCCATATACAGAGACCCTAAAAGAGTACTCATTTGTGCCAAATGGCAAGAGATTCTGCCGCCTGAAAAAATTGTCAAATTTAATTTTTAAAATTGTCAAAATCGACATTGTTCGTCTGGCGTATCCTGAGTAGAAGGTTTTTGCAGCCTTGAAATCACATATCTCCATTGATCGAGCTGAAATTTGATGTGGGTGTATTTTCATTCATGCTGAGTTCAAAATCTAAAAATTTTTTGATTTTTTCGATTTCTGGGGTACCATTGCCTAGAAAAGGCGAAAACTTGACATGAAAATTGTTTTCAGGCGACAGAATTTATTGCTATTTGGCACAAATGAGTACTCCTATAGGGCCTCTGTATATGCCAAATTACAGCTTATAGGTCGCACTAGTAGTGAAATTTTGCTTTCGTTAGCCAAAATTTTTTTAATTTTTGCCGAAACTTCAAATTTGAATAGTAATTCCCTTAGATGCAGATAAGATACAGACGCCTCGTATTTTCCTGCAGATAGGGGCACATGTGCCAAATCACATTGGCAAATGGCAACCTTAAAGCTACGGTCTTGCAGCCAACAGAGATTTTTAATTATGTTGGCAGTTGTGAAAATAAGGGGGGGGGGGTCGGCCACATAAACGCGACGGCTGCACATGGCTGGAAGGCAGCTAAGCTGGGCTTATTCTAGTGTGGGGGGCCCCCCCATAAACACCCTTTCCCCCCCCAAAAAAAACGTACCCCCCCCAAAAAAGTGGGTGCCCCTTTTGGTACCAACTTTTACCCTGAAAAAATCGCTAAGGCCAAATTTTCAAAAATTTTCCGGCTTCGCCGGAAACTTTAGTCGATTTTTGCCTATTTAAGCACTATTTTTGCACTAAAAACGAACTTTTTTGGCGATTACTATAAAAATAGCGCTATTTTTAGCATGTTTTTAGAAAAATTTTGAAATATTTTTGACCCCCCCCCCCCAAAGAGCCCGCCCCCAAGAAAAATTCCCTAGAATAAGCCAAGGCTAAGATCTCACTACCCGATATTTTTTGACCACACCCATGCTCTATTATCTTCGAAAAAGTAGGCTAATCGGTCAAAGTCGGGGCAAATCTTTAGTAAAAAAAAAAGGGGGGGGGGGGGCAGTATATTATGTACGGCTTGCGTTACTTCTTGTATATGAAACTAAACCCTACTTGAATATTTCAAAATGTTCAAGAATCTTAAAAAATGTCAACTGGCTGAACTTTGAAAATTCACTAACTTTTTAATTTGGTCTTCTACAAATAGCAGCAACATTAGAAATTTCTAGGTAATTCAGCCAAATGTTTAAGACAATATGTTTGACTCGACATAGTAATAATTTCGAAAAAATTGAGTAGGAATTTAGCAGAGCAACCCTTTTCCAGAATAGGATCAAAGATTAGTTTCTTGAAGACTTGACTAGCATCTGCTTAGCAGCTGAATAACTTAATCTGATTTGGTGCAAAGGAGTTGGAGATTGGCAAGCACAATGCGGGAAAAAATTTTCTATAATAAATTTCGCTAATGATTTGTTCATCAACATGGGCTAAAAACTATTGTACTCCAGAGCCTGAAATTTACGGTTTGCACGTGCTATGGCCCCGAAACAGAAACTCACGTTTTTAGTGTATTCTTCACCTTTTTTACGTCAGAAAAAAATCTCAGTGAGTTCGGTATTGTATTTTAATTGTGTATTTAGGGTTAAATTTTTGTTTTTCTTGTCAGAAAAACTTTATAAATTTTTTTATAAAAGATCCTCCTACATAGAAATGTCGGCGCCTCTCATTAGTAGGTTTCAGTGAATAAGAGTTAGGTGAGAAATTTTCAAAATTGTGACCCATTTATTGCGTCTTTGTAGAGAAGTTTTTACAACACAGTTTTTGAAGAGAAGTTTATAAACATGCAAGTTTTAGAATAATATTTTTAAAACATCTGAGCTATAAAAGTGGAAGATTTTGTAAAAGAGTAACAAAATCGGTTAAAATGATTAACGTAACCCCTTCTCGACTTCGTACTTTCAAATTTCAAAGCGATTATTGTTTGCACCTGATTAATTGACACCATAACCTTACTTCTAGTGTTCCAGATTTTGATTATTCCGACTTCCGACCTCTCTTTCCAATTGTCTCCAGTACATCAAAAGACTTTTCTTTTCAATTATCCATTCATTGAAAACTGGATTTGCCTGTATGTTATTCAGACTAATTAGATTAGTTCATTACATTTTCCTGTTTATTGTCGATTGTTTATTCATTACATTTTCCTGTTTGTGTCGATTGTTTGTTTTTGTAGTTGAAATTTAAGAGTCAGTTTTGAGCTTCCTGCTTTCTTCTTCTCTGGCCTGATATTCAAACGTTGAATGTCATGTTATCAATGTTCAACAATTGCCGTAACATGGAAAGTTAGTTTTGTTTTATCCTTATCAACTTAGTTTCGCCAAGAGTATAATATAATACATAGTCAAGCGTCATACGCTGATGTATTATAGGCCTGCTACATCCTCTGCACGCTGTCGGCTGACCCCTCCCCTTGACCCCGCCCCTATGCATGTACGAGGTCCAAACGGGGGATCGGGGTCTATGCTAGCATACTCACGAGTTAAGCTTGACGGGGGCCCAATTTATGTATGGGGTACAAGCATGATTTACACATCTGTGTATAAAATATACAAGCACGGAGCTCGATTCCCCGTTTGGATCCCGTGCATGTACAGTACGCGCCAAAATAAATTGCCCATTTCACTAACAAACGTGATTTGATTTCAGTGACATTGTCATTACAAATCTGTGTGTTAAACTTGCCTTATGTAGGCAAAACGTGTAATCCAAATGCAATTTTGGCGTGCACTGTATAGGGGGCGGGGTGAGGGGGGCTGACTTATGGGGGGGGGGGTCAGCCGATAGCGTGCAGAGGATGTAGCAGGCCTATAATACATAGCGTATGACGCTTGTCATACTCTTATGTATTTGTACTGGTGGTTTTGCCAAAATTCAGTATTGTTTCGCCGTCTACTTTTGTAGTTAATTTGATGTAAACCCAAAAATTATAGAGTTTGTTGTTGTTACATAAAGAATTTCTTTGTTTCTTTAATGTAGGCAGCTGGCAAAAGGTAAAGGTAACTTCTGTAGAATTTTCCCTACCCTTGTCAGCAGGTCTAAGGTTCAGTGCGCTTGCCTTATGGGGTGCCGATAACACAGCCCATGAGGCAGGGTTTCACCTCGAATGATGACTACAACCGTGAAAGAGGGACCAGCTGATTCCTTACGCACCCGTCTTCTGTTACCTTCTCATATCAAATCGTACCTGTTAGCCGACAATTTAGCTACGAATGGATAGCTGAGTTGACTGGAGCTCACATTAAACCGATATGTGTTTAGTCCGTTGCTTAAGGGGATCAGCGAAGGCCTTGTTGCTGTGGGAATTAAAACCTTACTCATAGGACAACGTGAGGGGGACTTGGGGGGGTGTGCAGAGCAGACCCCCAACCCCCTGCCCAGACGGACAAAGAACGGTAGATTCCCTCAGCGACAAGGAAACAAGGGCAGACCCTCTCGTCCAGAAAGAAGAAAAGTAGACCCCTCAGCGATTTTTACCAAAAATTGGTAATTTTTACCAAATTTAGCAATTTTTTCAAATATTTTCTGAAAAATCGCTAAGAATTGTCATTTTTTACTAATTTTTTGTCAAAAACATTAAAAATTCGCAATCTTTGCTAATTTCGGGACAGGCCGCAGGCCCCCTTAAAATTTGCAATTTTTCAGGGGTAGACCCCCCCAGAATTGGACCCTGTGTTTAATGTATAGTTATACTGTTTTTTATGTTTAGAGTTTATCTGACGCTGTATGCAGATGGCATATTAGCCGACCGTGTGGACCCTGGCAACGCATTATCATCTTCAGTCGGTAGTCGCATTGTTCTTCCTGGTCTGATGGTGGTGCAATCTTTCCGTGCCATTACATCAACACTAGACTCGACTTTGGAATTTTCACTTATTAAAATTGATACCAAGCGTATGTTTGTAGTCTTCTATATTTGTTAGATTAGAAGATCTGAAGGGGGCGTCTCTCCACTATAATCATACATTGGGTACTCAGACGACCCTTCGTCAAGTGGATCCTGTCCCTGGTGGGTATAATCATATATTGGTTATATGGGTTTTTTCCTATATTTTGTCCAAAAACTATAAAACACTTATATATATCGGGTTGAACGAGCGCTTGCTAGTGTGATCTGATTCTACCTTCGTCGTCGTCGTCGTAGGTGGTCGATGAGGCAAATCCTCTACACGGCGGGCTAGAAGCTCGCTGCCACTAAGGAAGCGAAGAACCGCCCAGGGTTTTCCCCTGAGGCAGGAGAGATCCAGTGACGTTGCCAGTTCTAACATTCGTTCATGGGCAAATTTGGGGTACCTGACAATCAAATGCTCAACCTACTCTTCCTCTCCAGAGCTGACTGGCATAGTGGGTTTGGGTAGTTGTCGGGTTCAATAGAGTGCCAATAGAGTTAGGAACCAGGATTTGTCAGACCTGAGCTGACCGAGGAGTACCCGATCTGCTCTGGCCAATCCTGCTTCCCGGTCCGGGGATAAGGTTCCTTGCATTTTGTAAATTACCACAGCTTGTGGGAGTTGGGATGAGGTAGTGATTCCACCTTCCAAGCACTAATCGTGTGCTTATTGGAGTTGTATGTGGGTTTCTTTGTGGGTGTGTATCTGAAGATTTTATTTGAGAAGTTGGGTGAAAAATTTTGTCCCAAACCCTTGTGAATTTTTAATATCAAATTGCTGTCCTTATTACGCACAGCAGTGCTGGTCTATTATGTACGCTTTGGCTTCTTGATTGTTTGTTTTTGATGGCTAGCCCATTTCAGTATGTCAGAATCCGTGCTCGGCTCATGGCTCATGTGATGATTTCACAAAAAAATGTACTTGTGATGGCTTTTGGATGGCCAACATATTTTCTGCCTATATCTTTGGACATCACAGCAATTGTGGTAGGTTCCAGAGCGATCTTTTCTACAAAGCTGTAATGCTATTTGAAGTTGTTTGGATTTAGAAAGCTGGCTCATCATGAACTCTGGCCGTAGGCATGTGGAAATTTCCCCCGAAATTGTCAAAACTCCCCTCCACAGATTTTCTTTCCGCACGCCGCTGCACAAAATTCTCACCAAGAGTACAAAATATAAGAGTGTGACAACTTTCAGAATTTCTTTGAAGTGAGCATATTTTGTTTGCATACAATAACAGTTGTTAGCGCTCAGAGCTTGTGCCTGATAACAGAGAGCCTGCCAGCTGTCACACTCTGATCCATGCCAGCTGTCTTGGTTTTGCATTTTTCCCTCTATAAAGTGTTTTCTTACTTTTCCAACATTCATAATCATATATTTTATTCTTTCCATGTCTGTGTTACTACTGCGGTTTTGTTATTGGGGGGCCCTTGTTGGGCTCCTCCCGTCGAGCTCGACCCCTCCTCCTCACTCGTTCCCCTCCCCAGGTTTTGGGCTTCCCCCTTCCCCTGTCACCCTAAGGTGCCTAGAAATTGCCGGGTATCGCATGTTCCCTGGTATCGCTGATAGAATGCAGAAGGAAATCCAGGCTCTTGCTTTAGGCATCGCCGGGAATTTTTGGTCTAAAATGGTCTATTTTGGTGTTAAAACTTAATTTTTGAGCACTTTTAAGCTTAATCATATCCGTATCTGTGGAAAACAGGCTATTTATACTGTATTTTTAGCATTTTTAGTCCATTTTATCCCCCATTTATCTTCGCCTAGAAAAACCCCAGGATAATGCTCATGATTATGTACTTATTTTAGATTGGAGTGTGCTATACTTTGTCCTCATATCAACCGGGTTGGCTATTTTGGCTGCTGTTCTAGTCTGGAGCTTTCTTTCATTCCTATCATCAAGGTGAGCTAGTGTGGGAGGTGTTGGTATTGGAAAACTGATATTCTTTATGATGATCGCAAGCAATAACGTTATAATTATGTAGGGGCTTGATAGCGCCCATACATAGTATGGGTGTAAAGGTGTCTGCGCGGCCCCTGGAGACCGTGTTGGCCTGGTTCCTGTTGCCTGGGTCAATAATGAAAGTCTTCAAAAGTGGTCAAGCGTGGTATCAAGAGTGCATAATTGCACTATATATTAGAAGAAGAGTAAGTCACTAGAGGGCTCCTCTTCTTGGCATTGCGTAACGGTGCTCCGACCACAATACGCGAATGTTCCCCCGTTGGGGGGGGGGGTCGACAAGCATACCCCCTCCCCGTTTGGTGGGGGGGGGTATGCAAAAGAGGTCCCCGTTTGGTGGGGGGGTATGCAAAAGGGGTCCCCGATTGAGGCTGAAGGGGGTCCCCGTTTGGGGGGGTCGCCAAGTCAGGCTGAAATTGGCTGAATCTGAGTGGATGTTGGCGACCCCCCCCAAACGGGGACCCCTTTGCCTACCCCCCACCAGACGGGGACCCCTTTTGCATACCCCCCCACCAAACGGGGGCCCCTTTTGCATACCCCCCACCAAACGGGGACCCTTTTTCAAATAGAACAAAAACTACCGTAATCCTCTGCTCTACCCCCCCCCACCAAACGGGGAGGGGGTCTCTGCAATCTGATTGGCTGTTGGCTACCCCCCCCCCCACCAAACGGGGACCTCTTTTCAGCTACCCCCCCCCCCCATCAAACGGAGGGGGGGTATGCTTTGTCGAATAGAGCTACCCCCCCCACCAAACGGGGGAACATTCGCGTATTGTGGTCGGAGCACCGTTACGCAATGCCAAGAAGAGGAGCCCTCTAGTGGCTTACTCTTCTTCTTATATATAGTGCAATTATGCACTCTTGGTGGTATCAAATGAAAGCCCTTGGCGAGGCGATCAACTTTTGTCATCATACCACCCACAAAAAGTCGCCCCATCGCCCTGTGGGTGGGTGCCCCACCGCCACTGGGTCCGGTGGGGTCAAAATGAAAGTCTTCAAAAGTGGTCAAGTTTAGTATCAAATTAAAGCCCTTGGATAGGCTAATAACTTTTGTCATTATACCACCCACCAAAGCAATTGCAGTGACACTTAGCTAGCACACGTCATCTTCCTTTCATATGTGCCAATTGGCACACCAAATTTGGTTGGAATATCTCTGCTTTCACCCGACTTACGGACCATTATGTTCAAAAATTTGAGAAAATGGCGTAATTTGAAGCAAAAGTGAGATCAACTCCCAAGTAGCAGCATGGATTGTGCGTATGCAAATTGAACCTCTGTTTGTCTACTGTGTTTTACGCGAAATTTGAGCAGTGAATGGTTAGTTCAGGACATGACGAAACATTTCATCGGTGACATTTTTGTAAGTCAGAATTGTGCAAAAACCGACTTCATCCAACTTTGAAAATTTTTAGAAAATCGCGTAGTTATTTCTAAAACACCTCATATAGATATTAACACGCTAACTAGTCCAAATTAGCAGTTCGCCAAGTTATAGCTCATTTGCTTTTGCACAGCGCTCGAACTTTTGGTCACCGCCAAATTTTCCTAACTTTTTCGTTTCCCTATGTTTAACACAATATGCTGGGGTCCATTTGGAGGACTATTGTAAATGATAGGGATAATTTTGCAACAAACGCAACTGTGTTGTTTTGCGGACCCACGGGGAGTACAAAATATGAGAAAATGAGAAAAATCGGAGATGGTCGAAAATTGGCGACCGCCCCTTTAGGGAGATAAGGGTTTCTTACCAGTGTTCAGAGGTTATTTTCCAACTCCTACAAACCATTGTAAGATGATTCTTGTGAAGGTAACCGGGTATCATGCAGAAGTGTGGGTACCTGTGTTCACTTTACATTTTGTTTCTATTTTAGGCACTGTCATTGTACTCGTCTTGGTGGAACAACTATACGTCAGTACCGCAGGCAGAAATTACTTTCTGGTGGCGGTGCCCACCATGGCAGAAGACATCGAAAAGGTAAGACTTGAAAGCAGTAAAAAAAAGGGAGAGAGCAGTTGGGAGGGTGAAGGCGCGTCTTGGTGATTGCTTGAAGCCGTCAGATTGCTGCTAGGCTGCCTCCGTCACCCAAACAGGCTGCTGTTCGTTAAAACCCTCTAATTTCTAATGATGCTTTGTCAGGACGTTGCAATATGCACAAAGCGCATGCATAGTCATATGTCGACAGTGGTGATTTGGCTACACTAATTTCAGGCGTAGGAGTAGTCGGTAAAATTTAACCAGTTGCCCCACTCTGATGATGAGTTAGTATGGTAGTGTTTAGTCGAACGAAAGTGAGTTAGGAACTTCTTGAAGATGTTATGTCACTGTAGCTGGAATTAATTTCCACTTGAACATGGGATGGGCCTTTGGGATGCTAAGGGAAAATTTCTCTAAATTACACAGATATAACGTCATATTTGGTATGTTAAATTAAATATTTCGATTACGCGATTGAACGACAACGGTTTTTTGAATTCTACCCACTTTATTAAGGATAACACACATATTTTCAGGCAAATTAAAATACAGCCAAGAATTGTCATCCGCGCGCGGTTTGCTTTCTTCTGGTCACTCTGATGATGATGAGGAGCAGCTTGATTCCGACGAAGAAACAACACTTTTTACCAGGAATGGTTCAGTTCACCATAAGCTGAGACATGCTTAGCTAGTTGCTGGCTTTATTTAACTGACCGGGGGAGGGGACCCTAGCTTTAAAGATGTTGAAAAGGGGGGGGGGGGGGGGGGGGGGGGGGACTGTAGCATGAGCTTAATTCCTGATAAATTCTTTATTTTAAATGGGTTTTTTTCTGAAATAAGTATGTTTTTCTTCTCCTTTCCTATTTTTATGACCCTTCATTTCTATATGTTCGATGTGCTTTTGTCGAGCTGTGATATTTCTTTGTATTTATACTGTCAGTGTAGGCCATAATGTTTTATTTTTATGTTGTTTAAATTGGAATGTTGGGTTTTTAGTTTTTATTTAAAAACAGTTTTGCTCAAGAGGTTTTGCGGTTCATGTTTAGAATTTGAATAAATTTAGTTTCTAGTGTATAAATGACAAAATCATTGTTGTTTTGAGCTATGCACGCAAACATTTTGTTCTTGTTTTTACTAGTTATGTTTTAATGATGTACTGTATTTTAATTGTTACTACTTCTACTATGAATACTTACAACTTTACATCTTGAAAGCCCGCGGCTTTTTCAGTGCAAAATGAGTAATTTGGAAATTTTAACGAAAACTTTATATACTTGAATTGAATACAATCTAGGTGTTAAAATATACGTATACAACATTGCTTTATTTTTAAGTTTTAAACTGTTGATTGGTGCTGTTGTTTCTTTGTTCCAACACGACTAGATTACATATAACTAAGAGTGTGATGTCACACTTTCTAGCTTATGATAGAGGGAAATGATATGGAACATAACAACTGAGTTGACCTTCTAAAGTTAGCACCCACACGATTGTATTCGTTCACTCGCTGTATTAGACGTCGGAAACACCTCCCTCCATTAGGCGATTTGGCATCTGAAATTTTGCATGCGAATTGACACGATCCATCCTACTATACAAACTTCGTGCTCAATCTTGCATTTTATGACATTCTACAAATTTTGGCATTTTTGACCTCCTAAATGTTCAAACTATGCCTCCTTGGACTCTTAGCAAGCTGCTAACAGCCTTTGAAAATCAAGAAAATCAGGAAAACCAACTTTTGCTTGTGTTGAAGAACGAAATGTTGTATCATATCGGCTCGCTAATTTCAAACTGCAAATTACAATTGTGTGCTGGGAATACAGGGTGCACCGGAATACAGTTTTGGGTGTGAACTGTTATCTTACAAATTAGTTCCCCAGGTGGCTAACTAAGACAGTTACAGACTTGTCCACACTGTTATTAGTTTTTGTGTACATGTCAAGTCGGCTTTTAGTCTTGCCTTACGTTTGCGATTGGTCCGCTCCCTTGATTACGTACTTTTATTTTCGTTTTATTTTTACTTTTTTGAATTCTTAATGTATATTATACTGCTTAGGATTAATCTGTAAAAGATTAATTGGGTACACTGCTTCGTTAGAGTTCTTCTACTGCTTATTGGCATTTCCTGTTTTTGATTGTCCTTAAATTTATTGTAATCATTCGGTTCATATGGCTGCCAGTGCAACAAATTATTTTAAATTTGCATAGCGATCCAGGAAGTTTGGAAACAAGATTGTTTACTTGCAAGTTAAAGAGAAAATGTATATACAGTGTTGATAAATCAAAAGTTTGTATTATCAATATTCAGCAATGCCAAAAATAATAGGATTTTTTGAATCCAAACATTTTCCAGCAAACCCCGGGGTAGTTTGGAGTTAATGAATTTGTTTTCCGTAATAGTTGCCTAATTGGCGTAAATACTATGTAACTGTTTGTCTTTTTGTGTTCTTACTGCGAAATAATAGCTTCTGTTTCTCTTGTTAAAATTTTTTTATTGCTGCTGGTCGAAAACCTCCTAGAAATTAGCACGGGAAAACGGTAAATCGATGCTAAATTTAGCATT